>CAUYQV010041554.1:0-18411 GCA_963574575.1 Galagoides demidoff
GCCTGTGGTCCCAGCTACTTGGGAGGCTGAGGCGGGAGACTCGCTTGAGCCCAGGAGTTGGAGGTTGCTGTGAGCTGTGATGCCATGGCACTCTACCCAGGGGGATAGCTTGAGGCTCCATCTCAAAAAAAAAAAAAAAATTTAAATGTAGTGAATTCACTGATATCACAAAATAGGAGATAACCAAATCTGCAGCCATTAGAATTACATTTATGACTAATACTTAGTGGCAAGGGAGGAAACGTAGCACAATCTGACACTGAGGCAAAAGCTATAACACTCAAGTATGCCTACAGCTGCTGAATTTGCTAGATATAATAGATGTGTCTAAAAAGGAAGCTGGGTTTTATTTATGTAGAATAAGGGGACATAAACCAGAGAGAAAATGAAAATGGAGCACACAAAATACAGTGGGAAATAAAGAAGGAAAGGAATTAGGGGACAGATGGAACATTCAGAAACATCTCCTGTCCTACCATATACACTCATCTGAAGGTCCAGGCTACCTGCTCTCAGCTTTGGCTCCACCTTGAAAACATCTTAAAAATTCTGATGCCCAAGCTCAGAATCAAGCCCATTAAATCAGAATCTCTGGGAGTTAGTTCAGGTGTTTATTTTTACGCTTCCTAAATGATTCCATTGTGCAGCCGAGTTTGAGCACCTGATTAAGGACTGTTGGCATCAAGGGCTCACCCCTTGTGCAGTGCAAAGAAGGGGAGTAATTAGGCCACTGTACTCATGATTTCTTTTCTCACTCCGTTCTTCTATCCTCTCAATAGAGCTTTGAAATAGTCCCCTGAGCCCTTCAGTAAAGAACTACTTAAATTTATGTCAAACTTTAGTTCTGGGAACGAGAGGAGTGGAGATTTGCTGAGGCCCCTCACTTGAGTAGCCTCTTCATCATGGGCAGGGGAGCTGGATAGTGACCCAGGCTTATGCTCTTAATGGTCCCCTTCCCAGGCAACCAGAGACACACCCTGGGGGTTAAGCTGAGGTTCCAGCTTCAGCCTGCCCTTATGGTTACAGCAGCATTGACCATTAGTTTGCAAGTTCTCTATTATATTAGTAGATTCACAAGTACACAAGTGTCCCAAGTATACAAACAAGTTTAGAATTCAACATCTAAAACTCCAGGACACGTATCCACTTTGCACTCTGCTTTGATAGAAGAAGTGGATCTTTGTCATAAAGAAAAATGGCCCTGGCGTTCGTGCAAATGACACTGGGGGATGCCTCGGCAGCAAATGAATAGAGGAATGAACAAATGAAACTAAAAGCAATTTTAAAGTACAGATGTGTTGATTCCCTAAATTAGAATTTGCAAACTGTCACACTTAGGCCACATTCTGCTCCAAATCATATTTTGGCAAGCACGCACAACGTTTACAAACATTTGAATTTGAATCCATTTGAAGGAGGTGTGCGACCTCCACCTCATCCCATCACAGTTCTAACTACTACACAGAGGCCACTTGAGGCCTTTGTGTCACATGCTTAGCCTCAGGAGTCATTGAGGATCTCACGAATGCACATCAAACCCTCTACACCTCGGTATTTTAAATCTGGTTTCTCTACAAAGATTGACAAGTAACACTGATCAGTGCTGCGGAGATTCCAGCCAAAAGCCAACTTCTCTTCCCTTGGATACAAGCTTGCTCTGAGAAATAGTTTTCCAATTCTATGGAAATGAATACAAACACATGATGAGACTCACCAGGAACATGGCCTATAGCTCCATCTGACACTACCTCATCTGAGTACCAGCTGCCCAGATCCTTCCCTGGCCACACAGAGGCTGGACAGCAAATCATAAACAATCAGGCAGCAGGAGTAAAACAAAGAGGGGGACAGGTAAAGAGAGACCCCTGGTGTGCAGGTCCCCCAAAGGGGAGCCATCATCTCTCATGTGAGACTTACTCCTTCTGAACAGAGGTCCACAGCAAAAAGCAAAATCAATCTTGCCTTGTTTAAGTAACACAGAACTTTGTAATTGTTAGTTTTATTTTCCATAGGAAGGAAATATAAATCTTCATTTTCTTGTTTACTCTTTGTAGGGTAAATAGAGTTCAATATAGACATGCTTTACAGAGGAAACTGACGCAGGGCACTAATTCTTACCTGAAAGAGCTCAACAAGTGTTAGTTGAGTGAAGGAATGAGCACTGTATAGAACCTGCCCTCATTCTACCCTCTGCACTCAAGTAGCTATACTTCCAGGAAGCTTAACTGGGATGCTCCGTAGTTGCTACAAACAAAATGTGCAGGGTGTTTAGAGGACAAAGAATCCTTATTACCAGAGAAGGCTGAGGAAGTCGTATTTGAGCCGCATCTGGAAGGATAAGGAGAGTCGCATCAGGATGATATGCAGTATGCAAATCAACAGGAATAGAAAAGTACAGAATATTTTGAGAGATAAAGAAAGACTGAAGGAAGTGGCTATCTCATTAAAGGGAATCCACTTAAAGTAAAAACCAAAATTCCATAGTAAGTAATGCAGGAAAATTTGGTTATAAATGTATCTCAACAATAAAACAAAAATTTTTTTAAACTGAGTTTCAGTTATATTACAACTTGCCAATTATAATCACAGCCATATGGTAGGTCTTAAACAAACAATGACTCAAGGGCAGAATGTGTTTGTGTCACTTTCTGCTTTCACAGACAGGCCATGAAGATGTTTGCCATAGTCCTCCAGCCTTCTCTCCTAGAATATCATAGACTAGGGGACTAAAAAGAACAGAAATTTATTTCTCACAGTTCTAAAGGCAGGGAAGTCCAAGGTCAAGGCCCTAGCACATTGTATATGGTAAGGGCTTGCTCCCAGGTTCCTAAGTGGCTATCTTCTGACTGCGTCTTCATATGGCCGAAGGGGGAGGGAGCTCACTGAGGTCCCTTTTATAAGGGAAGTAATCCCACTCATGAGAGCTCCACTTACAGGATGCAATCACCTCCCCAAAGTCCCATTTCCAAATACCATTATAATGGGATTTGGTCTTAACTTATAAATTTTTGGAGGGGGGCACAAATATTATTCCTTTTTATTAACGGAGTTTGTGATGGATTTTCAGAGGAAGCAGTATTTGAGCTGCACCTGGAAGGATAAGGGGAGTTGCAACAGGAAGATGTGCAAATCAGCAGAAGTAGAAAGAGTACAGAATATTTTGAGGCATAAACAAGCACCAAAGGAAATTGCTATCTCTTTAAAGGGAATCCACTTAAAAGTGGGAACTAAAATTTCATAGTAAGTAATGCAGGGAAATTTGTTTGGAAATTTATCCCCAAAATAAAACCAAAATAAATTTAAATTATATTTTATAACTTGTTGATTATAATTGCTGCCATATGCTATGTCTTAAAAAACAATAAATTAAGGATAGTGTGTGAAATATTTTTGATATAATATATGAAATGATCCCCTTTTTTCACTTTATACTTGACTTTAACAGATTGGCCATGAAGAGGTAATACTTGTAAAACTATTTTGAAAGCCTTATGGATTTTTTCTACATCATTTTTATCAATTTTGGAAAATATCCCATCTTTTGCTGTGTTGACAATTCCATTTGCAATCAGTTCGCATCAGATGGACCTTGTCCTGAAGGAAACTGATGGGTCTGACAAGCATGGAGAAACCACTTGCAGGGCAGAGATGTTAGAGCAGGACCTACGCTATAAATGTTCCCTCCATTGGTAAATATTTGTTCTATATATATATAGGCTTCCCTTCAAAACATCATTGCTTTGTTATTCTTAGCAAAGAAATCTCATTGTTATCAGAGGAGCTCAGATGTGTGAGCTCTAAGATGTATATCTTATATAAGATAGAAGCTCTGAAATGCAAAATACATCTTGAGAAGTTCTAGGAAATAAAAAAGGCAGGGTTGATTGAGGCCTTGAAAGAGGTTGTACTTAATGGAAAGTCACTGATAGCGTTTGAGGTTGGAAGTGAAGTAAACAAAGCTATTCTGCAGGAAGACCTGTCTGGCATGGCTGGAGCAGAGAGGGCGCAGCGGAGGCTACAGGTGTGCACATAGTCAGAAGGCTGCTGTAATCCATCAACACTTTTTTTTATTTTTTACAAGATGTTTGTCTGTGAGGAAAGGCAAAGTTTCCTCATTTATCAACGCTTTCTTGTCCTCCTTTGACTTCCATTGCAATTGATGACGATGTGCACGTTCATTTATCTTTATAGGATAAGAGACATTTTTCAGAGCCATTTGCATGTTTGAAGCAGCCCACACAGAGACTAATGTGATTGGCAATTTGGAACATATTGTCTCTATTCCGCTCCAGCATCACGCCTGAGGGAAGAAGGTTAAGGAAGAGGAAAAACAGATACTCCCCCCCCCCCCCCGCCTTTTCCAACATCTATGAAAACCTGAAATTAATTTCTCATCTTGTAATGTTTACTTTAGAAGTTAAAATAAATGAAAAGGCCAGGCCTTTTTTTTAGGCTAACGGCTCCATGAAGTGCCTGAGATTAAGAAGATCTAAGGTTTTTTTGTTTTGTTTTGTTTCAGTTTTTGGCCAGGGTCAGGTTTGAACCCGCCACCTCCACCATATGGGGCTTGCGCCCTACTCCTTCGAGCCACAGTCACCGCCCCTGAGGTTATTTTTTAAACCATCTTTCCAAAGCAATTTATTTAACAGGACTATCTTATCTTTTTAGATCTGCAAATAAAGAAGTGAAATAATTGGTGCACTTTTCCCACAAGGTTACATGAAAATATATTTAACTATGGTATGTGGTACTTGCATTTCAACAATGTGAATAAATGTATGCTCTCCTCCCTTCTCCCTTCCACAGCTCCCTAAGCCCCAATACACACACACTCATGTAAACACACACACATAAACATGTAAGCACATCTACACAAAGATGCACACCCACAGCCCACCACCCCCTAGATGATATATTCTAGTAGGAGGAGGATAAATGGAGACTTAGTAGAAGAAAGTTAACGTTATCCAAATAAAAAATTTAGAAGCTAGGCTCTTGTTCTCTCAGTTGAAGTTTCTGAAAATTTGTACTTAGTCACCCGTCAGCCAGTAATGGGTCTCTATTTCCTAAACAAATGTTAGCAGTGACAGGGAGGACAGGATAATAGCCCCCTCAAAACACAAATGTTTCAAAGGGTATCATGAGTAGAAGAATCTCAAGTCTTTAAGTTCATCTTTCACTATATAAAGTTTCTGGGGATAGAGATTTTGCAATGATTCCTGCAAGTTTTTGTTGACTTCTATCCAAGGCCTCACTATTATAATCAATCCTGAACCCCATGAAAACCAGAGAAATCCTCAATTGATTATAAAGATGATTTCTTAATTTTATTTAATTCAGTTGACCATAATAACTGTACATTTATAGAATGCAGAGTCATATTTCTTTATACATGTATACACCGTGTATTGATCAGGGTAATTAACATATCTATCACCTCAAGCATTTACTATTCTTTGTGTTGGGAACATTTACAAGCCTTTCTTCTAGTTATCTGAAAATACACTATAAATTATTGTTAAGCATAGTCACTCTACTATGAATAGTCATAAATTATCGTTAATCATAGTCATCCTACTATAGAACACTAAAACTTATTCCTTCTATCTAGCTGTAATTTTGTATCTGTTAGCCGACCTCTCTTTATCTTCCTATCCCTTCTACCTTTCCCAGCTTCTAGTAGACACAGTTCTATTCTTTACTTCTATATGATTAATGTTTTTATCTCCCACCCATAAGTCACAACATGCAGCATTTATCTTTCTGTGCCTGAATCATTTCACTTAAAAGAATGTCCTCTAGGTTTATTTATGTTGTCACAAATGACAAGGTTTCATTCTTTTCTGTAGTTGAATAGTATTCCATTGTGTATATATACCATGTTCTCTTTATCCATTCAGCCATTGATGGACTCTTAGGTTGATTCTATATCTTAGTTATTGCGAATAGTGCTGCTGTAAACATGGGGTGCAGATGTCCTTTTGAATAGACTTATTTCCTTTCCTTAGATAGAGATTAAATAGTGGTACATGTATTGATAGATTGTATAATAGTTCAATTTTTAGCTTTTTTAGTATTTGCTATTTTCAATAATGGCTATACTAATTGACATTCCCACCGTTACCTGTATTTGCTTTTTGTATTTTTTTTTTATTATTGGGTAATCATTGAGGGCACAATGAGGCAGGTTATACTGCTTGGGTTTGCTGGGTGAAGTCCCTCTATTAATAGTGTCCTGCCCCCAAGAGGTGTGTCACACATTGTGGCCCCACACCACCCTTGCTCCTTCCCTATCTCCCTTCTCCCATTCTGAATGTACTGAATTCTGTGTTTGCTTTTTTTGCTGCTGAGTTGTTTGAGTTCCTTGTACATTCTGGATAGTAATCCCTTGTCAGATAAATAGTTTGATATATTTTCTCCCATTCTAGAGGTTGTCTCCTTACTCTGTGGATTGTTTCCTTTGCTATGCAGAGCATTTTAGTTTACATAGTCCCATTTGTCTATTTTTATTCTAGTTGCCTATTCATTTGAAGTCTTTACTCATCAAATCTTTGCTTAAGTTAATGTCTTAAAGCATTTTTCTTGTTTTCTTCTAGTAGTTTTATAATTTTGAGTTTCACACTTATATTTAATACATTTTGAGTAGATTTTTGTTTTTGGCCAGAGATAGGGGTCTAGTTTCATTCTTCCACACATCTAGTTTTCCCAGAACCTTTTATTAAAGAGGCTATCCTTTCCTCATTTTGTGTTCTTAGCATCTTTGTTAAAAATCTGTTGGCTGGCTGACCAGGCTCCATGGCTCATGCCTGTAATCCTAGTACTCCAGGAGGCTGAGGTGAGTGGATTGCCCTGACCAAATAGGTTGGAAACCAGCCTGAGCAAAAGCAAGACCACATCTCTAAAAATATCTGGGTGTTGTGGCAGGTGTCTGTAGTCTCAGCTACTCGGGAGGCTGAGGCAAGAGAATTGCTTGAGTTGGAGGCTATTGTGAGCTGTGACACCATGGCACTATACTGAGTGAGATTCTGTTTCAAAAAAAAAAAAATCCAATGGCTGTAAATGTGTGAATTTATTTCTGAATTTTCCATTCTGTTTCATTGGTCCATGTTTCTGTTTTTATACCAATACCATATTGTTTTGGTTACTATATCTCTGGAGTTTATTTTAAAGTCAGGTAGTATGATCCATTCAGCTTGTTTTGTTTATTATTGCTTTGGCCAGCCAGGGTCCTTTGAAGTTCCATACAATTTTTTTAAAGGCTATGTTAACCACTTTAATAAAATTATTTTAAATTGTATATAAAACCAGCACATTGTACCCCATAATTCCCTTAATGTACATAACTATGATTTAATAAATATATAAAAGCTTAATATATAACTTCAAAAAAATGTTTTTAGATTGTTTATTTAGTATTGCTTTGGACATTCAGGGTTCTTTGTAGTTCCATACAATTTTTTTTAGGTTGTTTATTTAAAAATCTACTTTTTGTTATAGGTGTTTATTGTTATAAACTTCCCCTTTAGCACTGTTTTTATTGCATCCATAGGTTTTTGTTATATTCTGTTTCTATATTCATTTTTAAATTTTCTTCTTAATTTCTTCACTCACCCAATGATTATTTGGAAGCATATTGTTTAATTACCAAGCACTCATAAAATTTTCCAACTTCCCCCCTTTTTTTTTTTTTTTAATTTTTTGAGATGGAGCCTCAAGCTGTCCCCCTGGGTAGAGCGCCATGGCATCACAGCTCATAGCAACCTCCAACTCCTAGGCTCAAGTGAGTCTCCTGCCTCAGCCTCCCAAGTAGCTGAGACCACAGGCGCCCACCACAACGCCCGGCCATTTTTTGGTTGCAGCCATCATTGTTGTTTGGCGGGCCCGGGCTGGGGATTCAAACCTGCCACCTTAGGTGTACGTGGCTGGTGCCTTAGCCGATTGAGCCACAGGCACCCAGCCCCAACTTCCCCTTTTTATTGACTTCTAGTTTTATTCCATTGTGGTCAGAGAATGTACTTGATATTATTGAAATTTTCCAAAAATTTTTGAGACTTGTTTTGTGAACTAACATGTGGCCCATCTCACAGGATGTGCTATGAGCTGACAGAAAGAATGTGCATTCTGCAGCTGTTGGGTGAAATGTTCTGCAAATGTCTGTTGTGTCAATTTAGTCTATAGTAAAGTTTATTTTTTTGTTTTTTTAATTTATTATTAAATCATAGCTGTATACATTTATTGGGACAATGTGATGATTTGATATACAACGTGGAATGCTTAAATCAAACTAATTAACATAACCAATGCCGCACTTACTTATTTTTTTGTGGTAAGAAATTTATAGTGGAGGGAGGGCATTTGGTACACATAGGAATCTCACCTAATGTGTACAATGCAACGTATATTTCAAAACAACTAAGTATATTATAGTACAGTTTAAATTTAATGCTCCTCCCCCCATCCTTTTTTATTTCAGAACATCAGGGGGTATGCATGTTTTGTTTACATACTTTGTTTTTTGTATCAATTAAATCAAATCTCTAAGGTGCCCTTCACCCAAATAGCGTGCACAGTACCCACCTAGGTTTGAATTTGACCATCCCCCCCTTCCTCCTACCCCAGCCAATTTTCATTGAGATTTAATTCCATATATGCACTTAACATGTTGCTCAATTAGTTGCAACTTGGTATAGAGTACATGTGTTTGTCTCTCCATTTTTGTGATGTTTCATTTAGAAGAATGATTTCCAGTTCCATCCAGGTTGTTACGGAAGATAGTAGAACACCATTTTGTATGGCTCTATGATATGCTTATGCCACATTTTATTAATTCATTCATGAATTGGTGGGCATTTGGGTTGTTTCTACATCTTTGTGATTGTGAATTGTGCTGCTATAAACATTTGAGTGCTGGTGTCCTTTTTATAAAGTGACCTTTTTTTTCCTTTGTATATACCCAGCAATGAGATTGCTGAATCAAATAGTAGGTCTACTTTAATTTCTTTGAGATATCCCCCTACAGTTTTCCATTGAAGTTGTACTATTTTTTAATCCCATCAGCAGTGTATAAGAGTTCCTTTCTCTCACATCTATGCCAACATCTGTTGTTTTGGGACTTTTTTAATACAAGCCATTCTCATTGGGGTTAGGTGTTATCTCATGTTTTTTTTGATTTACATTTCCCTAATGATTAGAGATGTGAGTGCTTTTTCAAAAGTTTGTTGGTCATTAGCATATCTTCATTTGAAATGTTTTTGTTCATGTCTTTTGCCCATTGTTTGGTTGTTTCTTACTAATTTGCTTGAGTTCTTTGTAGATTCTGGTGATCAGTCTTTTTATCAGAGGTACGACATGCAAATATTGTCTCCCATTCTGTGAGTGTCTATTTGCTCTTTTGATTGTGTCATTGGCTGTGCAGAAGCTTTTCAATTTGACCAGGTCCCATTTATTTATTTTTCTTGTAGCTGTGATTGCTAGTGAGGTCTTCTTCATGAATTCTTTGCCTAGGCCAATATTTGTAAGAGTTTTTCCAACATTTTCTTCTAGGATTCTTATAATTTCCTGCCTTAGGTTTAAGTCTTTTATCCATTGTGAATTAATTTTTCTGAGTGATGAGAGGTATAGATTCTGTTTCAGTCTTTTACATGTGGCTATCCAGTTTTCCCAACACCATTTATTGAACAAGAATACTTTTTCCCAGTGTATGTTTTTTTCTGTTTTGTCAAAAATTGGATGAGAATATGGCTATGATTTCATCTCTCGTTTCTCTTTTCTGATACATAGGTCTATGCATAAGTCCAATGCTTCTTTATTCATTTTCTGTCTAGATGATCTGTCTAGTGTTGAGAATGAGGTGTAAAAGGGTTAAACTATTGCTGTATTGGGATCTCTTTAGCTATAATAATATTTCCTTTATATATCTGGTTGCTTCATTATTAGATGAACATATATTTACTGCTTTTGTGTCCTTTTTCTGAATGGATACCTTTATCATATATAATGACCTTCTTTGTCTCTTTTTGTGTTTTTTGATTTAAAGCCTATTGTATCTGATATATCTACTTATGGTTGCTTTTGGTTTTTACTTGCAAGGAATATCTTTCTCTATCCCTTTGCTTTCAGTTTGTGTGTTTTTACAAATGAACTGAGATTCCTGTAGGCCTCATACAGTTGAGTCTTTTCAAAAGCTATTTTGCCTGTCTATATCATTTAATTGAGGAATTTGAATTGTTTATATTCAAGATTGTTATTGATAGGTGAGGACTTACTCCTATCATTTTAATTCTCTCTGTTGATTGCCTGGAAAAGGATCTGTTTCCATAATGACTCACTCAACTGTTGGCAGCCTTCAATTCTTACAGGTTCTTGGCCAGAGAAACTAGTTTCTTGCCATGTGAACCTTTCCACTGGGCTACTCAAAGATGTCACAGATTACATCCCCCAGTGCAAGGACTCTCAGAGACAATGAGAGAGGTAAGAAGGAAATAGAGAAGAGAAGAGGAGGGGAGGGCAGAAGGGGATTGGAGGGGAGGAAGAAGATTTACACACGCATAAGAAGGAAACCAGAATCTTTTAGTAATCTAATCATGAAAGTGACATCCCATACCTTTTGCCATAATCTGTTCATTAGATCTGAGTCATTGATCCAATCCACACATAAGGGAAAGGCATTACACAAAGGCATGGATAGATGAAGTATAGTTTTAGAGTCTGTCTATAAAAAAAGAATTTTTAAGAGGTATATAAGTTAAAATAATTTTTTTATTAGTAGCAATTTAAAAATTCAATATTGTGTTTTGGGGTTCTTGATTTAATTGAATGGTTCATCAAAAAATAATGAGAGTTAAAAGTAACACCATTACTAAAATGGGAAAAAAACTCAGAAGTGATAATAATACTGACCTTAAACTGAAAGATTCAGACTGACAAGCAAAACTTAAAATATGCAAATATCTTTTTATTATATTTATTATCATAAGTTTTAGTGATAGCAAAATAAAATCATTCATTTATTAATGTTAACTTGTATTTTGTCAATTATTTTTATTGAGTTTATTTGTAAACCTCACAGCAAAGCATGAGCAAAGGTTCTGCTCAGCCTCATTTTACAATGGAGGGCACTGAAGCACAGGATAGATAAGGCAACTTACCCAAGGTCAATAGCAAGTAGAGGAAAGAGTTAGAATTTTAACATGGAAAATCAAAGTCCAAAGATGATATTCTTAACAATTTTGCTGAGATCCTAAGATCATAAGAAAAATAACCTTTTAAATTAATCATATGTTTCCAGGCATCTGTGAAGAGATTGCCTCATACCTGTTTATTGAGGTTCACAGTTGAGAACTAGATAGACACTCCATTTTCACTTTCCTTCAACCGAATGACACCCACTAACAACAAATTAACTTAAGGATATATCTTACATGGACACTCCTGATTTATCACACATTTAAGCATCCATTTATCTAACCATCCACCCATCTACTCATTAATTCATCTGACACTCCTGATTCATCTACATATTCACCAGTACATCCATCTACCCATTCGCTCCTAGTTTATCTGCCCATCTGCCCATCTGCTTCATTAACCATTCATCTATCTTCCACCCACCCACCCATCCTTTCTATCAAAGACCATTACTAGTCTCAGCTATGCTATTCCCTACATCAGAGTCTCTTGAACTTCAGCCATTATATTTATAATCATATCTTCACATTTTTTGTTCTATTATAATTTTAAAAACATCTATTTTACTTTAAAAAATTGGCTTCACTGTAATATTTGTAAAATTGAGGGCTTTATATATAAGTTACTTTTTGTCTAAATACAATTTAAAATAAATTGATAAAAGTTAATTTTTAAAAAACCAAAAAACCACTTTGCCTGCTAGTTACCAAACCTCAAGACTCAATTTATCCCTGTCCTGAAGTGTTTAGAAAGAGGAAGAGAATGAATGTGCCCCATTGTCTTTATTTCAGAGCCTATCCTACTTAGTTGAGGGAACAATCTGGATTCAAAGTCTACCTTAGCCTGAGGCACTTCAGGAAGTAAAGAAAGGAGTAAAGGACCACCTCCCTCATTCACCCAACCACCTCCAATCTCTGTTCAATTGACAGGTGTGAAACAAGATTGCTTTTCTGGCCATCTGTGGGGTCACTCTTGAGTCAATATTTCATATTCATTAACTAATGAACAGCTGGAGGTCAGCAAAACCTTTCTGTGAAGGCTGCTTTCAGAGTTTGCTAAGTCAATACCTCCTGTGATTGTCCCGTATCTAATAGCTGCATTTGGCTCCTTCCTTCATTCCTAGAAGTGGACACTGTGCTGAGACATTATCTGATGCCAATTTGTAGACTCTGAAATATGAGGGTTGTCCAGTTTTTGTTATTGTTGGTATTATTTTTTAAAATACTACGTGGCTGGATACTTTCTGGACAGCCTTTGTATATGTATTCAGGCTGTTGGTGTGTTTGAAAACATAGGAAAAATTGTTCACTCAGATTCATGGATGTCAGGAGAAACAGAGCCTGTTCTTTAATCATCCTCCCTTCTTACTCCTCTCTCTTGGTTGTTCTGCTGACTCCACATTCCTTTCCATTCCTCCCTTCCTTCTTTTCCCATTGCCTCTCTCCATCCCCCATCCTTCCTTATTTTCTTTAGTTTTTGTCTTTCCTACCTCTTTCTTTCATCTTCTTAATTCAATAATGGTTTCTTGAGTGATCTACCTGTTTATTTCAGGTCTATTAATATGGAAAAAAAATCTGGATTAGCAGGTGCTAATTAAAAATGACTAAAACAGATGATAGCTTAGTTACCAGAGGTTTGGAGGGAAATTCTGAGTGTCTATCTCTTGAATTTGTTGTAGAATATGAAATCAAATAATGTTCTTAAAACATATGTTTGGCATATAGAAACTGCTCTGCAAAGTTAGTATTATTTTCTTTCTCTGAATCTCTTTCCATAATCATTCAATATAAATAATGGTTTCAGACCACATTTTTTTCCCCAAAACCATTTTTGATAATCAGATTAGATTATGTTTGAGGGACTATCACATGTTTGACAAACATTGAGCTTCATTTCAATCTTTGCCTTTTTCTCAGAGATTGACTTAGTCACTCTTGATCTTTATCCCCTAGTCATGTGGCTTCATAGAATAACTTTAGCTCCAATCATCCTTTGCTTAATTGTGCTTTGCTTTCCTATGCTTGAGAGAAAACATCCATTGTAGTATTTAAAACATATTAGAGCTGCTGTTTGCCACTACATGAATATTCTTAGGGTGCCCCCTTCTGTTTCCTAACAGTAACAATGTAGATTATTTTTATATTAGGCTGAAAAGTCTAATGCAATTATTCTTTGTGAAAGATATATGAAGTGGGGTAATGTTAGCATCAACTCTGGCCAGCCAGAGAAGACACTATGTGTGACCTGAACAATATCCACAGTATTGTCAGAACACTATAACAATCATACTGTTTGCCAAAGCTCTCTGGCCAATATCTTAATAACCTTAATCTTTTTTTATAAGTTCATGTTGGTAGGTATTAAGGTATCCTTATTATAGATGAAAAAGGTATTATGACCCTCTTATTATAGATGAGAAAGCTGAAACTAATTTGCCCAATTATTTATAGACCCTCCCAAGTGAGAATAATTCCTTGCTTGTTTAAACAGTGGGCAGGTAGATATTTTACTCACATTTCTTAGGACCCTTAGATTATAAGCAACTGAAACCAATTAGACTTAAGCAAAAGAAAGAAAATTATTACAAGGTACAGAGATTTCTCCCAGAATCCAAAAACCACAGGCCCTAGAGGAAAGAATGGAACTTGGCACAGCTGTGTCATCGAGACTAACATTTTAGTCTCTACTGTGTCTCATTCAGCGTCCTTTGGCCTGCTTTCTTTTCTTTCTGCTTTCAGGTTTTCTCTGCTGCTTCCAAGTTCTATATTGGCATATCTAAGACCACTGGAGCTTACTCTTTTGATTTCAGCTACAAATTGTGTAGACACAATCAGACTGCCTTCCTTTAAATTAGGTGTTGGGCCCTGAACCAATATGGCTGAAGGTACAGGTGACACAGCAGAAACACAGAGCATACTCTTTTGGGCTGTTACTAGGAAGAGTTCCTGAACAGATGATCCATGGTCAGTTGGCACCTGAGCTACCTAACTGACCATGAAATCTAGAACTAGGCTCAAGTGTATTTACTCTGTGCCTTGAGGAGGGACTTGTGAAGCTGACAGCCCAGCCCTTCCCATTCCTAGCCAGCTCTTAAGAGGCAATACCCTGTTTGATGGGGCCACTTAGGATGGGGCCAGAGACAGGGATGTCTTTCATAGGCATCAGGTACAGACCAAACACCTGGGGACATATTCCTTGAACACTCAGGAGAATAACAGGCTCTTATCTAAGTCTGGAAGCTCACTGAAGCATTAATGACAATTTAAATAGAGAGAGCTTTATCTGAGGGCCTATCATTTCCCCCCAAACAGTAACTTATTATTATTACTATGAACTTGGGAGAGTGAAGGCCTATGGTACTTCTTGCTGAGAAAGGATGTTCTGTAGTGTGCTGAGGGGGCAGGAAGTGTAGATGAGCCCAGCTTTCTACCTGCTGGGGTCCCTGGAGGTGGTACAGAAAAGGCAGATAGGATGGTGTTGGAGGTGAAGGTGTGAAGGTCCGTTTGAGGCCCAGCAGCATTAAAGGAGCTGAAGACACAGGCCCAGATGAAACCCAAGGAATGTGCAGCAAAAAGAATGGGGGCAGGGTTGTTTTACTGAAGAAGGCACTGTGGGGCCAAAGTCATCTATCCTGAATTTCATAGACTAAATTCTCATCAAAAAAACAGCTACTTTATAAGAAGCTGTTTAACTTTTCTTGCTATAATGAGAGTAAATTAATGTCATGTGGAAGGGTTCTAATATACCTAACATGTCTGATGTAAAGCTGGTAAGCCCCCAACCAAATCCTGGTTCTGAGGTCTAGGGGCCTGTGTGAGAGAAGCTCTTCTCTTTCTCTGGGATCCCCACCCCACCTCACAGCCCTCAGGGTCCCTCCTTACCGAGTCCTCCAGCTCTTGCCCTCCCCATCTGTGGCACCTCAGCCTTGAACAGGGGATTCAAGTGATACTGAGCGTAGAGTTTCCGGGTGCCACATTCTTCGACATACACTTCCCACAAGACCTGGTTCTGGTCGACCTCATCTGGGGCCTCCTTCTCCATCTGGCATCCACCATGGGATTGGTGTTCCTGGTCTTGTCTGGCTTCTCTCTGTTCCCTCAGGTGGCTAGCCTGCTGCTGACCTCCTCAATCTCCAGGCAAATGCTTCCCACGTGGTTTTCAGGGGACTGTGTCCCTGTCTTAGGACCATGCTGCATTAAAACACCTGGGCACCCCTATTCCCTGCCTGGATCTAAGCACCCTGTTCCCACCTCTGAGAAGCTTATTTCCTGCTTTGCTCCCTTCTGGCACTCTACACACCTGCCTGAGCTTCTCAGGACCCAGCCTGTATACTAGAAATCCGAGGATATACCAGGAGGAGACTGGCCAGCAATGTGGCAGAACAAGGAGGTCATGGTCATATCTTGGACCTAACCTTGGTCAATCATTTCCTAAAAAAGGTTTAGAAGGAGTCAGAGACCTCTCCTATGGTAAAGCAGATGCACATTAAAAGGGAACAATGACTTGGGAGAAACTATGTGTTCAAATTCACCCTAAGGTACCTGGTACATTTCTTGCCCTGCATCCCTAACAGAGAGAAATACTGACCTTTCTGATGCTTCTTAATGACATTCATCATCTGTGCTTTCTCCTACTGCCTCTTCTGAAGAACCTCCTTTTGTACCTATGATATGGACACAAAAACAGTTACTCCCATGTCAAATCATGACTGAAAGTATCTATATTCTCCTAGTGACAATTCAGTGATTTTGACCACCACCACTATTTAACATTTATTTAGAGACAAAAACTATATGATGTGGTCTAAGTATTTGTTCTGTTTATCTTTATACATAAGTACAGAGCCCTGGCTTTCTAGATAAAAACAACCATGTGTCTTACCTTTTGCCTCTCTGACTCGGACTTGGCCATTTATGTAAAATAATCAGTGGGATGCTTGTTAGGGATTTTGAGCTGGTGTAGGTGGGTTAATACTGCAAGCACCATGACCTTCACTTGATGGTAGCTAAGATTATATGAAAAATGCAAAATGAGGTAGGAAACAGATGTCTTAACCTTCTTTCTAACTGTCTCTCATGAGTTCTCCAAGCTCAGAAAGACTCTAAACATCTGACCTCCACTGGCAAAGACAGATATACAAACAAAAACTGGATTAAAACTCACTCACTTGGTCTAGAAAAAATTTAGCCACATGCCATTTTTATTTTTTTAATTTAATTTTTTTGATGATAGATGCCTCCAACAGTTTACTTTATTCCACCCACACATTCACAATGTGCATGTGCACACTGGTTCATTGAATAATTTCTTGTTGTATTGCCAATCTTTTATATCAATATATCTCTATTGATTGAAGTTCAGATTTTTTGAATAAGTCATGATTCTCACTCCATATTATTTTTTTCAAAGTGAAGTAAGTTCTTAAATACAATTAAATATAAGTTCCGTATCTTTCTAATTTTTTTTATTGTGTGAAGACATTTATATTCTACATTTAGAAAGATGCACATGTACCCTTGTAAGATGAACCATAGGTGTGGTCCCACCAATCACTCATCCTCCCCCCTCCCCTCCCCTCCCTCACCCCCGTCCCCATATTCTTGGGCTATAGCTTTCATATGAAAGCTATAAACTAGTTTCATAGTAGGGCTGAATACATTGGATACTTTTTCTTCCATTCTTGAGATACTTTGCTAAGAAGAATATGTTCCAGCTCCATCCATGTAAACACGAAGGAGGTAAAGTCTCCATCTTTCTTTAAGACTGCATAATATTCTGTGGTATACATATACCACAATTTATTGATCCATTTGTGGATTGATGGGCACTTGGGCTTCTTTCATGATTTAGCAATTATGAATTGGGCTGCAGTAAACATTCTGGTACAAATATCTTTGTTGCCATGTGATTTTTGGTCTTCTGGATATATACCTAGTAGAGGAATTGCAGGATCAAATGGCAGGTCTATTTTCAGTTCTCTAAGAGTTCTCCAAACATCTTTCCAAAAGGGACATATTAGTTTGCATTCCCACCAGCAGTGTAAAAAGTGTTCCCCTTTCTCCACATCCATGCCACCATCTCTGTTTTTGGGATTTTGTGATATGGGCTAATCTTACTGGAGTTAAATGATATCTCAAAGAAGTTTTGATTTGCATTTCTCTGATGATTAATGATAATGAGCATTTTTTTTTTCATATGTCTGTAGGCCATGCACCTGTCTTCTTCAGAGAAGTTTCTCTTCAAGACCCTTGCCCACCCTGAGATGGGAACATTTGTTCTTTTCTTGCTAATACGCTTGGGTTCTGTGTGGATTCTGGTTATTAAACCTTTGTCAGAGACATAATCTGCAAATATCTTCTCCCATTCTGAGGGCTGTCTGCTTGCTTTACTTACTTGGCTGTGCAGAAGCTTTTTAGTTTGATCAGGTCCCAGTAGTGTATTTTTCATGTTGCTTCAATTGTTCGAAGGGTCCTCCTCATAAAATTTTAGCCCAGGCTGATTTCTTCATGTGTTTTTCCTATACTTTCTTCTAATACTTTTATAGTTTCTCTTTTTTAACTTCATTTTTTTTATAAAATAATAGCTGTATACATTAATTCAAACATGAGGTACAGTGTAGTGTTTTCATATACAATTTGAAATATATTCATCAAACTGGTTAACATAGACTTTGTGTCATTTACTTAGTTATTGTGTTAAAACATTTATACTCTAGTTTTAGAAAAGTTCACTTGTACCCTTGTTAGACAGTCCATATAGGTGATCTTTCCAGTCACCATCCCACCACCCATCCAGCCTTCTCCCCTCCCCTCCCCATATTCTTAGGCTAGAATTAAGTTGTAGCTTTCATTTGAGAACTATGAATTAGTTTCATAATAGGGCTGTGTACATTGAATACTTTTTCTTCCATTCTTGTGATACCTTGCTAAGAAGAACATTATCCAGTTCCATCCATGTAAACATGAAGGAGGTAAAGTCTCCACCTTTCTTTTTTTTTTTTTTTATTGAATGGTAACTATGTACATTAATGCACTTCTAGGGTACAGTGTGGGGTTTTGACATGCAATCCGAAATACTTACATCAAACTGGGCAACACAGCCTTCATGTCATTTTCTCAGTTGTTGTTTTAAAACGTTCACATTCTACTCTTAGAAAGATTCACTCGTACCCCTGTAAGATAAACCTCAGAAGTGATCCCTCTAATCCCCCTCCCTCCACCCATT
>CAUYQV010041555.1:0-22318 GCA_963574575.1 Galagoides demidoff
CCATGGCATCACAGCTCATAGCAACCTCCAACTCCTGGGCTCAAGCGAGTCTCCTGCCTCCGCCTCCCAAGTAGCTGGGACCACAGGTGCCCGCCACAACGCCCGGCCATTTTTTTTGGTTGCAGCCATCATTGTTGTTTGGTGGGCCGGGCTGGGGATTCGAACCCGCCACCTTAGATGTACGTGGCTGGCCCCTTAGCCGATTGAGCCACAGGCGCCGGCCGGCAATTGTAAATTGAACTGCAATAAACAGTCTAGTGCAAGTGTCCTTATGATAAAAGAATTTTTTTCCTTCTAGGTAGATATCCAGTAATGGAATTGCAGGATCAAATGGGAGGTCTGGCTTGAGTTCTCTGAGGATTCTCCATACTTCCTTCCGAAATGGTTGTATTAGTTTGCAGTCCCACCAGCAGTATAAAAGTGTTCCCTTCTCTTCACATCCATGCCACCATCTGCAGTTTTGAGATTTTGTGATGTGGGCCATTCTCACTGGGGTTAGATGGTATCTGAGGGTGGTTTTGATTTGCATTTCTCTAATAATTAGGGATGATGAGCATTTTTTCGTGTTTGTTAGCCATTGGTCTGTCTTCTTTAGACAAGGTTCTATTCATGTCTCTTGCCCATTGATATATGGAATTGTTGGCTTTTTTCTTGTGGATTAATTTGAGTTATCTATAGATCCTAGTTATCAAGCTTTTGTCTGATTTAAAATATGCAAATATCCTTTCCCATTGTGTAGGTTGTCTGTTTGCTTTGGTTGTTGTCTCTTTAGCTGTACAGAAACTTTTCAGTTTAATTAAGTCCCATTTGTTTTTTTTGTGTGTTTGCAATTGCCACAGAAGTCTTCTTCATGAAGTCTTTTCCCAGGCCCATATCTTCCAGTGTTTTTCCTATGCTTTCTTTGAGGATTTTTATCATATCATACCTTAAATTTAAGTCCTTTATCCATCTTGAATCCATTTTTGTGAAGAAAGGTGTGGGTCCAGTTTCAGTCTTTTCCATGTGGATATCTAGTTCTCCCAGCACCATTTATTGAATAGAAAGACTTTCCCCCAAGGTATGTTCTTGTTTAGTTTATCGAAGATTAGCTGGTTGTAAGATGTTAGTTCCATTTCCTGGTTTTCTATTCAATTCCAAATGTCTGTGTCTCTATTTTTCTGCAAGTACCATGCTGTCTTGACCACTACGGCTTTGTAGTACAGCCTAAAATCTGATATGCTGATGTCCCTGGCTTTATTTTTATTACTAAGAAGTGCCTTAGCTATATGGGTCTTTTTCTGGGTCCATACAAAGCGCAGAATCATTTTTCCATTTTTTCTGAATCTTGAAAGTACAATGTTGGTATTTTAATAAGGATGGCATTGAATTGGTAGATTGCTCTGGGATGTATAGACCATTTTATAAATGTTGATTCTTCCCAGCCATGAGCATGGCATGTTCTTCCATTTGTTAATATCCTCTGCTATTTCCTTTCTTAGGGTTTCATACTTTTATTTATAGAGGTCGTTCACCTCTTTTGTTAGGTATATTCCTAGGTATTTCATTTTCTTTGAAGCTATGGCAAAAGGAATTGTGTCTTTAATTAGCCTCTCATCTTGACTGTTATTGCCATATACAAAGGCTACTTTTTGTGGGCACTGATTTTATATCCTGAGACATTACTATATGTTTTTGATGACTTCCAGGAGTCTTGTGGTTGAGTCTTTGGGGTTCTCTAAGTATAAGATCATATCGTCAGCAAAGAGGGAGAGTTTGACCTCTGCTCCCATTTGGATGCCCTTCATTTCCTTGTTGTGCCTTGTATTGGCTAGAACTTCCAGCACCATGTTGAATAGTAATGGCAACAGAGGACAACCTTGTCTGGTTCCAGTTCCAAGAGGAAAAGCTTTTAGTTTTACTCCATTCAGTAAAATATTAACTGTAGGTTTGTCACAGATAGCTTCAATCAGTTTAAGAAATGTGCCATGTATGCCTATACTCTTCAGTGTTCTAATTAGAAAAGGATGCTGGATTTTATGGAATGCTTTCTCTTTATCTACTGAGAGGATCATATGGTCTTTGTGCTTCTGTTAATCCAATGGATAACATTTATGGACTTGCTTATATGAAACCAGCCTTACATCCCTGGAATGAAACCTACTTGATCATGATGTATGACTTTTTTGATGATAAGCTGTGATCTATTGGCTAGGATTTTGTTGAGAATTTTTGCATCTATATTCATTAGTGAAATTGGTCTGAAATTCTCTTTTTTAGTTGGGTCTTTTCCTGGTTTTGGTATCAGGGTGAAGTTTGCTTCATAGAATGTGTTGGGGAAGATTCATTCTTCCTCAACTTTTTGGAATAATTTCTGCAGTATGGAAATAAGCTCTTCCTTGAAGATTTGATAGAATTCTGGTGTGAAGCCATCTGGACTGGAGCATTTTTTTTGTTGGAAGATTTTTTTATTGTTTCTTTAATCTCAGTGCTTGAAACTGGTCTGTTCAGGAGCTCTATTTCTTCCTGGCTAAGCCTAGAGAGAGGATATGATTCCGAATATTGATCCATTTCCTTCACATTGTCAAATTTCTTGGCATAGTGTTTCTAGTAGTATCAGAGATTATCTCTTGTATATTTGTGGTATCAGTTGTTATTTCTCCTTTATCATTTCTGATTGAAGTTACTAGAGATTTTACTTTTCTATTTCTAGTTAGTCTGGCCAAAGTTTATCTATTTTATTATTTTTTCAAAAAACCAACTCCTTGTTTCATTAATTTTCTGAATGATTCTTTGGTTTTCAATTTCATTGCTCTCTGTTTTAATTTTGGATATTTCTTTTCTTCTGCTGGGTTTAGGCTTAGATTGCTCTTCTTTTTCCAGTTCCATAAGATGGCTTGTGAGTTTGTTGATGCACAAATCAACAAACTGTTTTTTTAATGTAGGCATCTAAAGCAATACATTTTCCTCTCAGAACTGCTTTTGTAGTATCCCACAGGTTTTGGTAGCTTGTATCTTTATTGTTGTTATGCTCAAGGAAGTTAATGATTTCCTCTTTTATTTCTTCCTGTACCCAACTGTCATTCTGCATAAGGTTGTTTTAATTTCCATGCCTTTGTGTGGAGTTGAATGTTTTTGTTGAAGTTGAGTTCCACCTTAGTGCCTTGTGGTCTGAGAAGATACAAGGTAAAATTTCAGTTCTTTTGATTCTGTTGAGGTTTGTTTTGTGTCCTAGGATATGGTCAATTTGGGAGAATATTCCATGGGCCAATGAGAAGAATGTATATTCTTTCGTTTGGGATGGAGTGTTCTATATGCGTCTATCAAGCACAGTTGTTCTAGGGAAGGGGTCCTCAAACTTTTTAAACAGGGGGCCAGTTCACCAGTTCACGGTCCCTCAGACTGTTGGAGGGCCGGACTGTGGACCTTGGGATGAGTCAGCTGCTAAGCAGGACAGGCAGCGGCAGCAAAAACACCCAGCGGGTCGGATAAATGTCCTAGGAGGGCTGCATGTGGTCCATGGGCCATATTTGAGGACACCTGCTCTAGGGTCTCATTTAAGTCCTTTATATTTTTGTTTAATTTCTGTTTAGAGAATCTGTCCAACTCTGTAAGAGGAGTGTAAAAGTCTGCTGTTGTTACAGTGTTATAAGATATCACATTGCTCAGACTAATTAAGGTCTGTTTCAAGAATCTGGGAGCATTTAAGTTGGGTGCATAAATATTTAGAATTGAAACATCTTCTTGTTGTATTTTTCCCTTGATCAATATAATGTGACCATCTTTGTCTTTTTGACTTTAGTTGCTTTAAATCCACATGTATCTGAAAATAAGATTGCAACCTCTCTTTTCTTCTGAATTCTGTTTGCCTTAAAAATTATCTTCCAACCCTTAACTTGGAGTTTTAATTTGTCTTTTGAAGCTAGGTGTATTTCCTGTGGAGAGCAAATGGACGGGTTGTGTTTTTTAATCCAGTCAGCCAATCTATGCCTCTTCAGTGGGGAATTCAAGCCATTAACATTTATTGAGATATTGTGGTAGCGTTCTATTCATCTTATTTTGTGAGAGTCCATTGCTTAGTTTTATCTTTTGCATCATCGTGGAAGTTAGGTTCTGTCCTTTAATTTCTGAGTGATGGTCCTTTAATTTCCATTGTGATGGTCAGTGCGTTGAACAGGTTGAAGTATTTCCTATAGAGCTGGTCTTGTTGTGGCAAATTTCCTCAATGTTTGTATATCAGTAAATGAGTTGATTTCGCCATCAATTTTAAAGTTAAGCAGGCTTTTAAACCAGGATATAGAATTCTGGGCTGGAAATTGTTCTGTTTATGTAAATTAAAGGTAGATGACCATTATCTTCTTGCTTGGAAAGTTTCATTAGAGAAGTCTGCAGTCACCCTGATGGATTTACCCCTGTAGGTCAACTGGTGCTTACTCCAGTAGCTTGAAGAATCATTTCTTTTGTCTTGACTTTGGACAGGTTCATGACAATGTGTCTTGGAGAAGCTCGGTTAGAGTTGAGGCAACCTGGGGTACAATATCCCTCTGAAAGGAGAGTGTCAGAATCTTTGGTGATTTGGGGGAAATTTTCATTTATAATATTCTCTAGTATGGCTTCCATTCTCCTGGGGCATTCTTCTTCCCCTTCTGGGATACCTATAATTTGTACATTGAACGCTTCATAAAGTCTGATAATTCTGTCAGTGAATGTTCTGCTTTCTCTCTCTTCTTTTCTGCCTCTTTAACTATCTGAGTTATCTCTAGAGCAAACATCCTCAAACTATGACCCATGGGCCACATGTAGCCCGCCAAGGACATTTATCTGGCCCGCTGGGTGTTTTTGCTGTCACTGACTGTCCTGCTTAGCAGCTGACTCTTCCCAGGGTTTGCAGTCCAGCCCTCCAACAGTCTGAGCAACAGTGAACTGGCCCCCTATTTAAAAAGTTTGAGAATCCCCACTCTAGAGTTTGTCCTCTACCTCTGAGATTCTTTCTTCTGCATGGTCTAATCTGTTGTTGATACTTTCTATTGCATATTTAAGTTCCCTAATTGACTGCTTCAATTCCTTCAGCTCTGCTATATTCTTTCTATACTCTTCATATCATTCATCTCTTATTTGATTCTGTTTTTGGATTTCCTTTTGGTGATTTTCCACTTTATCAGCAGTTTCCTTCATTGTTTTCATCATTTCCTTCATTGTTTTCATCATCTGTATCTAAATTTTCTTTCTGTCATTTCTAACATCTCTTTATAGGTGGAATCCTCTGTAGTAGCTACCTCACAGTTCCTTAGTTGGAGGGGGAGGGGTTTACTCTGGACTGCTTTTTCATGTTGCCAGGATTTTTCTGCTGATTGTTTTTCATGAGTGTTTTCTTTTACCTGTTTCTTTGGGCTAATTTTCCTTTCCTTCCTTTTGCTCTTTAAGTTACCATGCCTCTGGACTAGGGTTTCAATGAGTCCTTTTTGTACAGATTGAAGAGCAAGAAGGGCAAAAAGAGAAAGAGAAAGATTGAAGAGCAAGAAGGGCAAAAGAGAAAAAAAAAGTAAATAAAACAGAGAAAGGAGTGAGGGTAAGTAAAAGGGAATATTGACAAAAGAAGAGAGGCACAGAAAGAAGGAGACAGGAGCAATATAGATGTATAGTAGTGTACTTTGACTCAACCTTAAAAATCCCCAACCTCTGGGGGTGCCAAGTTGGGTGGTTCCCTTGAAGTCAGCATCTCTTTGCTAGCCTGTTTGGATACAGTACCCTAGCTCCACCAAGTAGAGAGGAAAGACAAAAATGCTGTAAATCAAACCAAAACAAGCAAATAGAAAACTGTATAGGATAAAATTCAGGAAAACACCATATAATAGGGGTAGAAACACTAGCAAAAATGAAGTTCTAATTGTTAAAGAAAGCAACAATGGAAAATAATATTTAAACTAGAAAAATGAAGAAAGTAAAGAAAGAAAAAAAGAAAAATCTAGAGGGAAAATGTTGAAATTAAAAACCAAACCAAATGAAACCAAAACCAAAGCAGTATATAGATCTTGCTGAATATTGTCTGGGCAACAAGTGATCTTCTGGGGTATAAGATGTTAATCACAATGGTGATAGAGCTATACAAGGCGGATACTGGAGGCCTCTGCCGATTTCTCAAACCCCACAGAGTAGAAAGCCTAAATCTCTCCTCAGCCCACTTAAACTGCTAACCTTGGCTAAGCAGAAGCTTACCTAGGGAAGCACTTATTGCTGGGATCACTCCTGAAGTGGATGTCCACTTACCCAGTGTGCCAAAACCAGTCTCACTCTATGCCCCTGAGGGCCAAGGCTGTAAGGCGTTTCAGTCCCCACCTTTAGGCTGCTCAGTCACTAGATTACTCACCCAAGGTCTCCCTCCTGATCATTGCTCTGCAACCCTGAGGGCAAAGCTTGCCAGGGCAGTTCTCCCACAATGGCTCCATGCAGCCCACAGCTGAACACGATTAGCTCCATTTGACCCAGCAACTCAGTCTAGGGGCCTAGACAATACTTAAAATCCTCTGCACTCTTGCCCAAGTTCTCCCAAGGTAGTTCAACTGAGTGCCAAGTCCAAAAAAAACCAAAACAGGTCACAGGTAAGGCCTTTCCAGTTTGCAATCTCATGGTTGCTATACTTACAGCTGCCAGCAGGTTTAGACCGAATGAACACAATCAACCACTTGCCAGTTCTCCACTGCTTTTGTCCTCCTCATGGGGTTCAGAAGTCTCTTGCTGAATCCCTGTGAACCCAAAGTGATGTTTCTGGGCAGATCCCACCAGCCAGAGATGCCTGGAGTCTTCTCTCCCCAGTCTCACCATGCCCAGTTGCAAGGAAGCTGTTACTTGGCCACCATCTTGCTCCTTCCTCTCCTGTTCTTATCTCTATTTTAGTATACTTTTATTAATTAACTTATTTTATAACTGAATTATTTTTATTAATTAAATTATTTTATTACATAATTTATTAAAATAAGTTAATTACTAAAATTGTTATTTATTTTTATTAAATTATTAGAAATAAGTTAAAAATATGTTAATAAAAATAAGTTAATAAAAATAAGTAAATAAATCTAAGCTGAGGCAGAAAAGCAGATAGAAAGGCCATCTCTTTCCTTGTGATATGAAGAAAGGAGGGAATCATTCAGGAAGCAGAGGAGAGGAGAGCCAAGGGTGCTCTTGATTGTTGGCTATAATTTTCTGTGTGACACAGGATGCAAGGCTCCTATTGATGAGTGGGATATGGGAGTGTGAGGAGTCAGAGAAGAGGGGTGAAATTCTGGAATAGAGCAGGGAAGAGGCAGAGAAGGAGCTGGCTGGGTAGTAGGAGAGCCCTGTTTCAGGTCAAGGCATAGATTTGAAATAAAGCTCATCTGTCATTTGAGTTACCCAGACAGGAGTGGAGTGTGTGTCTGCGTGTGCTAGGGGAAGTTGAGGAGGTAGAATTAGTTGGAATAACTGTCCATGGAATTCAGATTAGACTAGCAAGGAAGCAAAATGGGATGTAATTTAATGGGAGAAAAAAATTACATATGATCGGAAATATTGGTATAAAAGTAAAGAGAGGCTTAGGAGTATCTAAACCAAAAAAAAAAAAAAATAGCCTCATATTTCACAAGAACTAGTGAAAGTTCATGGTTTTGTGACTAAACCTGACAATGCCTGGCTTGCTAGGTCCCTGATCCCTCATTTTCTGTCTTTTTCTCCCAGGAGAGACTGCTAGTTTGCACACTTATCATTAGCTCTCTTGTATTTTTACAAAATCATAGAGATCATATGAGATTTGTATAAAATAATAAAGAAGGGCCCTTCAGAAAGAAAAATTCTTTAGAATTTCACTAAGTCAAAGAGATGCATATCTTTCAGCAAAAAGAGAGAATCAATTTAGGTGTCTGTGAGGTGGGAGAATTCTCCTTAGATTGCCCCCAATCGTGTTGAGTTTGGAGGCAGTGAGCTCCACCATTCCTAGATATGTGACCTTGGGTGAGTGTATCAAATTTCTGAGCCTGTTTCTTCATCTTGAAAATGACTTCCCTTCCAGGGTTATGATGTGGACAGAATGAGATAATGGATATGAAGTAATGCAAGGTTAGTCATTACTTATTTTGTTGGCATGCCCAGCTATTGTAGGTTTTTCTGAGGCTGATCATTTTACAAGTAGACTTACCAAAAACGATGACCTGGTATAAACTTACTACTTTAATAAATTTTCTGCAGTTTCCATCCATGTCTGCTAAGGAAAACTGAAGTATTAAGTCCATGAATAATCAAGAGCTTGGTACCTATGTCCAAAGTAGCTTTTTGGTCTAAAGCAGGCTGTCATGAGCTTTAGCATGCCTCAGACCCACATGCAAGGCTTGTTAAAACACAGATGGCTGCACTTCAACTCCAGAATATTTGAGTCAGTAGGTTCAGGCTGGAGCCCAAGAATTTCCACTTCTAACATGTTCCTGGTGCTACTGCACGGCTGCTGCTGATTTCTAAGAGAACACACTTTAAGAACCACTGGTCTTTTTTTTTTTTTTTTTTTTTGAGACAGAGCCTCAAGCTACCCCCCTGGGTAGAGTGCCATGGCATCACAGCTCATAGCAACCTCCAACTCCCGGGTTCAAGCAGTCTCCTGCGTCTGCCTCCCAAGTAGCTGGGACCACAGGCGCCCGCCACAATGCCCGGCCATTTTTTGGTTGCAGCCATCATTGTTGTTTGGCGGGCCCAGGCTGGGGATTTGAGCTCGACACCTTACGTGGCTGGTGCCTTAGCCAATTGAGCCACAGGCGCCGAGCCAGAACCACTGGTCTTAAAGATCTACAGGTCTGACACAGTAAGTCACTCCTCGTATGACCCTTTTCAAGAGGGAAACATTTTTAATTTCACAGATTAGTAAAGATTCCTGTTCCTTCTTTTCCAGTCAGTGGTCAGAAGTGAAAGTCACCCACACCTCATGATTAAACTCTAAAGCTGGGTTGGCCAGTCACTGAGGGAAGAGGGTTTAACCACACACCTAAATGAATGGGCTTGATCAATAATTAAGTGAGCTGCTTCTGGAATGATTGTGATGGTGCAAGCATGGTTGGGCTGAATGATACAGGGGGAGGGGGGTGCTTTGGAGCAGTTTTGCTTGTTCATGTTGGGTTCCAGAGGGCTTCAGGGAGTCGGAAACTGGGCCAAACAGAGAAATACGATTTTTAAACAGGGAAATTAGCACTGCTGAGAGATGTTGATAAAGGGATTGTAAAGTGTTTCCATCTGGCTTCTAAACCCCCTTTTCATGCCTGAGAAACCAAATTTGGGAAGTTGACGATGCCTACAAAAGAAACTGAAAATGCCAGGCATTTGCCTTCCCTGGGCATAGGACACCTGTCCATCAGTGCCCTAACTTCAGACTCCACCAGAAGTTAAGAACCCAACAAGCATGGTCATCAAGAATCCACCTGCCTGTGGGTGAAACAACTCCACTGAGTTTCTAGAAGTATCTGAGACTGCCATCCCAGAGGCAGCACAAGGCATGTTGGTGACTTCAGGTAGACATGCTATGGTATCTAATTCCCACAGAGGCTACACTGGTGCCCTCACCAGGTCAGAGCTGGGCCTAGTTGGGTCATGATAATACCCAAACTCCGAGCCTCCAAGCCCAGCACCAGAGAGGTTTTGTTTGTTTATTGTTTGTTCACAACTTTTGTTTGCAGCTGAGAGCCTTGCTCAATTCAGTATAAGTTCAAAATAAACTCTGAAATCAAACGCCCAAGTTTTGAATGCTGCTCTTGCATTTTTTCAATGATTTTGAGTTCCTCTCTTATTTTACTCAGCCTTAATTCCTTAAACTGTAAATAGAGAAGTAATTTCCACACAAAGGTAGCAGGGAATAAAATGAGACCAACATGTGAAGATGCTTCGGAAGTCATATTGCACGGTGAAAATGTGAGTTACTATCTTTATGCAAATAAAGACTAACACACGTGGCTTCTCTATCACTGAAGCTTTATTTTGGCCCTTTCCCAAATTAGTGTGCCTTCCCTGTCTGTGCCCATCACTACCTCACAGTGTCTCCACTTACGGCATTTTCACAGTGAATTTTAATTAGTTGGGTACATATCTGTCTCTTCTATGAGACTATGAGTTCCTCAAGGGAAGAGCCTTATTATATATTTTTTGTTTCTCTTCTAATATCTGTGGGTATACAGTAGGTTCACAGCAATTGCCAACTGGATAAAAATAAATAAATAAAAGAATTTGCTGGGAGTGCCACAAGAATACCTGAAGTTTTGAGTTCAGACACAACTCTCTGTTCCTTCCCGTGTTGTACTGTTCGGCTCCGTAGCAACAAGCCCCAGCGGACGAGGGAGTGATGAGATGCCGCTTGGTGAGGCAACTGCTTACAGGTGCAAGTGATGGACACAGTGGTGGAAACGCATCTTAATTGGTGGCATGAAAAACATTTCCCCAGTGCCGAGTTGGGTTGTAAGTGCCATCTGTCCTGCCACAGAGGATTAAAAGGAAGAACACCTTTCTCTGGGTTCTGGGGACAGAGTAGGCTTCAAGATGAGCTGTTGATATTAACTTGTCTGTGCTCCACCTGGCTAATTGCAGGCGAGGGAATCTGTCTAGGGTTTCCAGTTCGAAATCAAATGGATGATGCGCTGGCAGGTCTCCGGTTCCCAGGTGTTGGTTGCATTTGTTAAAGGAAATTCTAGGGAGAGTGAGGATTAGACATTTTTGGCCTATCCTGAAGGGTTTTATATCAATATGCTCCACTGTTTGATATTTGATCTTCCAGAGGCAGAAGAAATAAATTGTACTTTCTCCTCCTGGCCTTGTCTTCTCTTACATATCCTCTTTCAGTTTTTTATTCTTTCCACAACGACTGAGTCCCTTATGATTTGGTTCTAGTCAATGAGTGGTAAGCGGAAGTCTGAAATCTAGAAATTCACTATCTTGGATAAGAGGCAGGGGAGAGGGTCATACCTTAAATAAAATACAGCATAATGTAATATAGTGAGCACTGTTATGGAGATCTAGACTAAGAATTCAGGAGAGAGAGAAGAAAGAGGAGGGGGAGGAAGAAAGAGAGCAGGGGAAAGGGAGAGAGGGAAGGGAAGGGAAGGGAAGGCCTGGCTCCCTGCTAAGTCCGGGAGTGTCAGACCCTGTCTGTTGTATTTTCTGTGCCTCCTTCCTCATGCTGTCTGAGAACTGCCTCCCTTCATCACTGAGTTCCAAGAGGACTGCTTATAGTATTTAATTGTCCAGAGGGAGGTCACGTAGTCCAGATCTTTCTGGACTTAGTGAGAGTTTAAAAGGACATGACCAGAAGAGGGACAAAGAAGCTCTCTCCATCAGTGGGAGAAAAAATTATATATTATCAGAAATATTGGGATAAAAGTAAAGAGAAGCCCTTGGAGTATCTAAGGAAACAGCCTTGCATTTCACAAGAACTAGTAAAAGTTAGTGGTTTTGTCACTAAACTTGACAATGCTGCAGTGGTAGCTCCTTAGATGGCTGTTAGGGAGGTGAAAAAGAGAGTTGCTCTCTCCACGGAGGCTGTGAACTGCATTCATAAACACCGGGCTGCCAGAAGTCTTCCGTGCTAGAATTGGCAAGGCTGTGTTGTGGTAACAATCTCCAAATCTTAGTGGCTGATGATAAAGGTTTCTGCCTTGTTCATATAAGCAGTCCACTGAACATCAATCAAGAGCTCCGTCCCGAATTCCCTTACTTGGGACTTAAGCTGATCAAGTAACTACTGATTTAAATGTTACCCATCACTGGGATAGAGGAAAAAAGATCACTGGAATGGCATACACTGACAGTTAAATATTCTAGCCCAGAAGTGACACATGTCACCTGTCAGAAGTCACATGTCACTTCTGCTTACCACTTGCTGGCTAGAACTAGTCATATGACCCCACCCATTATAAGCAGTATGGGAAATAGTAAGTTTGCTATGTTCTTAGAGGGAGAATAATCAGAAATATTTGCAAAACATAGGAATGTGCGTATTTGCACATATAAATGTATATATAAACATGCATATGTGTATATTAACGTGTGTGTATACAGTCATATATCACTAACAAATAATGTTTTGTGAGGCAGTTTTGTTGCTGTATGGTCACAGGATGTATTTACACAAACCTAGACAGCATGGCCTACTACACATGTAGGCTGTGTGGTATAGACTATTACTCCTAGGCTATAAACCTGTACGGCAAGTTACTGTAGGCAATTGTAACTTAAACCTATAGCTTTGGCTTTCAATGACTATAAGTTTCTTGAACGAAGGGATAAACAATTAATGTATCTAATTACCTTTTCTAAAATATGGAAATTTCTTTCCTGAAACAAATACTGGCACTCTGTGCTTAGGATAATGTTTTCCCCAGACACAAAAAATGAAGGGTCAATGAATAATGAATATGTATACACAAGTATTACTTTTTGGGTGTTTTTTTGGATGGGGAAGCATACACATGGGTGAACATCAGGATATTAATGCCCCTTTGCCTAATTGGCGTGTGAACCACATGCCTTACACGGCACACAGTAATAGAAGTTAGGGAGGAATGGCATCACCCATCTTTGTAACAGTAATAAAAATAAAGCATCTATTTACAATGCAGTACCTCTGTGCCCAGTGCTATGCTGGTATTCATATGCTTGATCCAATTCTGTTTTCAGAGCAACCTGCAGTAAGTGTGGTCATTGCCATTTTAGAGATGAAAATACTGAGGCCTCAGAGAGTTTACATATGTTGCCCACAGCTGGCGGTGGTCAGGATTGGGATCCAGAATCTTCTTTTATGCCACCCTTGTCTCTCGCTCTCCAATCCCCTCACTCCCTAGTATCAAAATCTACTTCTCAGGATTCAATTCCAGGGAAGTGAGTTTCTGGCTCTTTTAGCTTCTACAGCGGGAGGGAGAAAGTTGTGGAGGAAGAGAGAATGGGAATGGCTGTTAGGAAGGCATCCAGCAGCTCCCTCTGCATGGCACTTGGGCAAGTTTGAAGAAACTGAAAGTGTCAAGTGTAGGGCGAGAATGATGAAGAGGGTGTAGCTGCTGTCATCAAACATCTGAAATCTCTTTTACAAGCAGCTCTGGAAACAAAGCCTAGGACAAGACGTGGAGATTTTAATGAAAATCTTCTAACTGCTCAGCAGTTAAGAGACTGGGCTGAACAGAGGGAAAGATGCTCATGGTGTTCAGGCATAGATTGGAAGGTGGCAGGCCACGGGGAAGGGGACACACTCTGGAGTCAGGCAGACCTGGATTGGTCCAACTCTGCCACATCTGAGCTCTGTGACATAGGACAATTTAAACTTTGAGTCTCTCTTTCCTCATTAAGAATTGAGCCTGAAGTATCTATTCTGTAGGCTTTTTATGAGAATTAGAAGTAAAACATGTGCAGATTGCTACAGAGTAGTGCAAATACTAAAGTCTGGCAATTAAGTTCATAACCTTGCCACCATGTGCCTATGTTGGCAGCACTGTACAAACAACTCGGTGAGGTTTCAAAACCTTAGTATATCCGTGTCTCACAGTAGTGTTCATGTCAGCATGTGATGGCATCTTGTTGAGTGGAATTCCTTACTGTTTTTGTGTTTTTGTGTGCCCTCCCAGGAATGTTGAAGCCTGAATTAGAGTACCCAACAAATATTTGTAAATTTCTTATTAAACCTGGCAGGAGTGAAAGTGAAATCAGGGACATGTTAGTCCAAGTTTATAGGGATGATGTCATGAAGAAAATGGTAGTGTTCAAATGGATTGGATGTCTTTGGTGGGAGAAAAAGCATCACTAATGAAGAAAGATCAGGGCAGCCAGTAGGGAACAGAACTGATGAAAACATTGCAAAAATGTATTGAATTGTGGATCAAAATTGTCAGCTGACTGTGAGAAGTATAGCAGACCAAGTAAACATTGATAAAGAAAAAAAAAATCTTAACTGAAAATGTCTACATGAGAAAGGCATGGTTCTTGCATCACGACAATGCACCAGCTCACATGGCACTGTCTGTGAGGGAGTTTTTACCCTGTAAACCAATAACTGTATTGGAACATACGCACACATATATCCATCTCACTCATCTGATCTGGCCTCCAGTGGCTTTTTTCTTTACCTAAAGGCAAAGGAAATATTGAAAGGAAGATATTTGATGATATTTAGGACATCAAGGGTAACACAGCAACGGCTTTGATGATCATTCCAGAAGAAGAGCTCCAAAAGTGCTTTGAAGGGTGGATTATGTGCTGGCATCAGTGGGTAGCTGCTGAAGGGGAGTATTTTGAAGGTGACTGTAGTGATATCCAGCAAGAGGTATGTAGGACTCTTTCTAGGAAGAGTTCATGAACTTCATTGTCTGACCTCATACTATTATCATGGTTGTCTTAGAGTGCCTATCTCCTTTAACACAGCTGTTTTAGATCCAGGAGCCAGATGAAAAGGGTGGAGCCCTGAAATGCATTACCTGTAGAGATCCCATGGAGTGAGAAGGCCTTTATGAAGCATAACTTCCCCCAATATGGGCAGTTCTCTCTGTGACTCCAGGACCACACTTCTGAGAGCATCACTGATTGGTGAGCAGTGGTGGTCTTATTACGGGAATCTTTTCCCTTTGCTCACATTGATGGGGGGACTGGGGAGCTTCCTAGATTACATATACTTCATCTCCAAGAAGGAATCAAGTTACTGTTTGACTTAATGGCTGCGTCCTCCCTGCTGAGTTTACAGCTGATGGATTGTTCCTTCCACATACTCTAATCGCTTCATTAGAGGCTTCAGATGGTTCATTGTGTTGGCAACTTCCTGTAAAACTGTCTGCACAATCAGAGCCAGATACAGTCATCAGGGATTGAAGTATTTGTTTATTTGTGCTTGTTTGTTTTCAAAAGGCAGAATATTAGGCAGGATTTAATCCCACGGCTGAGGGGCAGCACACAGCAAACAGGACCTGTCCCTGTGTGACCTCAGCCACTCCAGGGTGTCAGTTGCCCTCCGTTAATGAACAACTCTCTGATTTCTAGCTCCAGCTCTTATCTTTTCCCTGAACTTCAGACTGATAGAGCCAAATACCTCAAGATAACCCGCACTTGGATTATCCTACAGGTATCTCCAACTTGACCCCCTAGGCCTGAGCTCACAATTCCTGCTCCATCCTCACTGTCCCGAAATCTGTGTTCTCTTTCATTCCCCATCTCACCAGAGGCTGTCACCAATCAGAAGCCACTCAGGCAGATTTCTGCCCACGTCCTTCTGTCCTTCCTCACGATCTCCACCAACCACCAAGCTCTGCAAATTCTTCCTTCTCCACCTTCAGCTGGTCCCCTCCCTCATTTCACGGTCACTACTTCTTCCACGGGACACAGTGGCAAACTTCCATTTGGTCATCCTCTAAGCCACAAGAACTATAGCCATCTTTTAAAAACTCAAATCTAATTAACATCACTCCTGTAATAAAAGTATTTAACAACTTTCCAATGTCTTTAGCAAAAAGTTGTTAATACTTTATTATGCTGGATGCCACTGTTTCCTTACTGCTGGTGTTCCTTTCTCTTCTTTTAAAATCTTCCTTATTTCTCATAACACTCTTTACTCCCTGACACCACCAGTTGTGCCCTTCTTATTCAACACTGTATACCTTCATGATTAGAAGGCTACCAGTCATACAGAAGGTGCCAGGAACTGTCCACTGACCCCCAGCTATGAAAGAAGAAGTAAGAGGCATTCTTGACCCCAGTCCCTTGCCCATTCTGAAATAACTTCCAGGAAGGAGAATGGAACACTTCAAATATCAAATGTGCAAAACTGAACAAGTCAGCCTACCCTGAGGATGAGATACAGGCCTTTCACAAATGTACCTCCCCAGCCTCAGCTCTACCAAACCCTACCTTCTTCTCCTACCCCCATCACCCACTGTGGTGCAAGTGACCAGCACTTTCTCCCCATTTCCCATATACACCCCACACTCATCTGAGCTACCATTGCTCTTGCCCAGGTATCCTTTGCCTTTTCCCTCCTCCCTCACCTGGGAAAACTCTACCCACCCTCTAAATGTCAGTTTCATGACCACTTCTCTGCTGTCTTCAGATAAAGACAGTTGCTCCTTCTTCCTATTAGTCAGTTAAGACTGCCATAAAAAAATATCCCAGACTGAGTGGCTTGAACAACAGTCCCTTATTTCCCATAGTTCTGGAGATTGGAAGTACAAGATCAAGGTGCCAGCACAGTCAGGTTCTGATGAGGGTACAGACACCTGCCTCCTCTCTGTATCCTCACAAGGCAGGCAGGAAGAGAGAAAGCTCTCTGCTTTCTTCTTATAAGTACTCTACCCTCATGACCTCATCTAAACCTAACTATTCCCCCCAAAGGCACCACTCTAAATAATGTCATATGGGGGTTAGGGCATCAAGAAGTGAAAGTTCAGGGGACACAAACATCCCTCAGCCCATAAATGCTATCAGTCCTGTCACCATCCTCCTCCATGTGTCATCACTATTGTGGCTGTGTGAATATCAAGTACTTGTCATGTACTTTATGTTCATTATGCCATTGAATTCTCACAGCTATTCTAACAGGGGAGGTATTTTTGTCCCTATCTTAGACATAAGGAAATATCCTCAAAGTGCCCAAGTCATACAACCACCAAGTGGTAGCCTTACTCAAGCCTGGAATCAGAGCTCCTTCTGCAGAGCCAAAGTCTAACCACTCTTCCATATTGCTTAGACCAAGAGTCAGTGAATGTTTTCTGTAAAGGGCCAAATAGTAAATATTTTAGGCTTTGAAGACCATATGTTCCTTATCATAACTACTCAACTGTGCCATTATAGCACAAAAGCAGCCATAGGAAATATATAAATGAATGAGTGTGGCTTTGTTCCAATAAAACTTTATTTATGGACCCTGAAATTTGAATTTTATATCGTTTTCATGTGTCATAAAATAGTCTCCTTCTGATTCTTTTCCCCAACAATTTAAAAATTTAAAAACCAATCTTAGCTCCCAAGCTGCACAAAAAACACGTAGTTTGCTGATCCTTGACCTAAACAACTACATGAGGTGAGAAGACTAATCATTTTTTAAACATGTCTCTCTCCTCCAGTGTCTCCTGAGCCTCTCAAGCAGGGACCTGCAGCATTCAGCCCGTATCTCCCAGAGCCCACTTACCTGTTCCCACCTCAAGGTCTTCTCACTCACTCCCATGACTTCTCCTGTCTAGCACAGGGCTGCTCCCTCACTTCCATTAGGTCCTTACCTCAGTGCCCTTCTCATCAAGGCAGGCCCTGGTGTCCTATCTAAAGCTTGACAGCCACCTCTGAAATTCACACCTTCACTCTATTTCATCTTTCTCCTTTGTGCCTCTCACCATCTAACCGAGTCCATAATTTCCCCATTCACGGTGTTTACCGTCTCATCCCGGGAGGAGGTTAGCTACCCGCAGGCTGAGACTTCTCATTTGTTCTCTATTGTCAACTCAGAACCTAGAAGGGTATGTAGCACATAGTAAAAGCTAAATAAATATTTGGTTAATTAATCCATTCACTCACCGAAGTCATTTACAAACATCCAGAATAGAGCAAATTCTCTAAATGAAAAGGTTAGATGAGTACAGAATAGAGCAAATTCTCTAAATGAAAAGGTTAGATGAGTAGCTGGGTGAGGTGTGCATCATGTTTCTCCCTAGACCTTACATTTTGGAGTTTGTAGAAAATCTCTCTCATTTTCCATGAAGAGAGTATGTACAGGGTAGAAACAGGCCTTTGTTCTCTCTCTGGCCTTCCTGCTAAGCATGAGTCTGTGCTGAGTTTCTTTGAGATGTGAACTACTGACCCTGCTCCTTCTGGGATGTGAAGCTGGAGGCTCTCAGGGAGGAGGCGGGATGTGACTGCAAACTGTCAGGAGCAGCAGATGGAGCCAGGGACAGCTTGGGGAGGAAGGCCTGGAATTCTGGCAGACAAAGGGAAAAGGTGTGTGCCAGGGCTCTGGGCGGGCTGGCAGAAGAGGACGGGCTTCTTGTTAAGTTAATTGAGGTAATTTTTGCTGCCACCTTTTGGATAGTAACAAAATTCTCCTTCCACAGCCACTGATCATATCTCTGCCTCCTGCCACATTTCATTGTACAGACAGTACCCTAAATTTAGCTACATTTATTTAGCTATTCTGTGAAACTTTGTCACTTAAAAAATAATTATAGGATTTCTCTGACAGACTGCAATACACAGAGTGCACCAAATTACAGGTATAATTTGAAGACCCAACTGGGATCACCAAATAAAATTGACAGCAGCAACCTAATTCCAGAATCATCCATGGGGCACTAGAGAGACTTTACTCCTCTCTCCTTAATCTGTGTATTGGACCAAAGAGTCAAAGAAACCAAAAGAAACTAAAGGAAGTGGACTTTAGGCCAAAATAGGGACCCAAAGAAGTCCAGCCTCCCTTCTGCTTGGCAGAACGGGGCACGCTACCCCAAAACAGTCAGATACGCTCTCCCAAGTTCAAAGAAAGTCAGCCTCTGTCCTCCCACCCAGCGCAGAACCTGACAAGGTGAACTCTCGATGAGAAGGGTATCATTCATGTTTTAAAATGTATTTTGTATTTGCTGAGATTGTAAGCTGCAGATATCAGTCTCTCCGGGAAAGACTGGCCCTTATGGGGAAAAGGAAGGGTCCTTCTGGGGTCCCCAGCAGGGCCCAGGAGGACTTAAAGATATAGAGGGACGAATAATACAGGGATAAACTCATTGTACAAACCGCATGGCACTGGTGCTGAGCTCCTGCTTTTGTACAGACCCTGGAGAAACGCAAGCAAAGGGGTGAGGGACATGGATCCAGCCTAAAACCTTCCGCAGATGCTATGGAAGAAGGACCCAGGAGGCGGAGAGGGAACAGTTGGGCCTGGAGGTGCGGAACTCGCTAGGAGGGTGGCGCCGCCCTGCCGGTGAGCATCGCTGCCTCTGTATTTCCCCGGCTCAGTTACAGGCTAGTTGGTTCATGTGGCTTTGGGGTAGGAGTAAAGAGCTCTCTGGCAAGGGTGCTTCCCTGGGGTTTGGGGTGGAGTCTGGACACTTCCTTCAGAAGTTAATACTTCAGAGGTTGGTCGTGGCATGGCTGGTGGCTCAGAGTGCCTCCACCATGAACACAGCGAGGTAGTCCAGTGGGAAGGGGTCTTTGGGGTTTTCTCTTCTAAGCTCTGAGTTTGTCAGGGTTGCTAACTCAAGTCCAGAGCAGTAAAGTGACTTGTCACGGGCCATAGAGCCAGACTGGGGTCAGCTATTGAAAAGAAGACAGCTCTCTTATCTCTAAGTCCAGGGCTGCCATTTTTAAAGCGAGTCCTGGCTAGTGGGATGAGCGGTGACTTGGGAGATAAATGTTCCTGGATTCGAATCCAGGCCTCCTGCACACCAATCCTGAGCCTTGGATAAGTTTCTCAAAGCTGCTGTGTCTTCATATGTAAAATGGGAATGTTCGTTTTTGTGCATGGACCTCTGAAAATGAGCTTTTTTTTTTTTCCAGTTTTTGGCCTGGGCTGGGTTTGAACCCACCACCTCCAGCATAGGGGCCAGCGCCCTACTCCTTTGAGCCACAGGTGCCGCCCAGAATGTTCATTTTTGTTGGGCCTCCTGCACTGCGCACTTACAAGGATCAGATGATCTGGCATGGGTGAAAGTGCTTTGAAAATTGTAAAGTGTTGAGTGACCGTTGCTCACTCTAGTATCGTCATCTGTATCCCAGATCCCAACTGCAACCCTACACAGAATAGCAGCGCAGCCTCCCCAGAGCAGCCAGAAGGCAGGAAGCAGGTCCTGGCCCCACCCCACTGTCCGTTCTTCCCTCTGTCCCTTCCTCTCTCCCCCTGGGCTTGGGCAGAATGAGCTGCAAATCTGTCCACTTTGCACAGTAGCTCTGAGGTCCTAGCGATGCAAAAACTTGCCAATGGATTTAGGGAATTTGACCAATTCTTTCCTGATGGTGTGAACATCTCAATTATCAGCATTTTCCTTGTTTCCTATGGGCTTAGAATATGTAGAGGATCCTGTCCTTGGGCTACCCCTCTTCCATGAAATCAAAGGCCATCCTACAGTGTAGAGGGGTGACAGCCATGTGGTGGCTCCAGACTGGGATGGCCGACAGTTAGCAGCTGTTCCCAGCCCCCAATCAGTTCCTCTCCAAAGCCTGGGACCAGAAGAAGCACTAATCCACTAGGGTGGGCTGCAAAAAAATGTCAGAGCCCCCCACAGTCACAAACCCTGACAGTAGTTAGCTTGAGCCGCCAGTGCAGACAACGTTCCTAGCTCAGAGGCTAACCTCTTGCACAAACATTAATATTCACTGATCCTCCAATGCCTGCTGAGTAAGAAACTGCTGCTCCTATTTTACAAATGAGGAAATGAGAATTCAGACAGGTTGTGAAATTTGCCCCAGGTCATACGGTTAACAACAGCATTCCTACTAGGACCAATGAGTGCTCTCCATTGTGCATTTTCTCACCAGCACCTACAGTCCCCCCAGGGGGTGATTACTCTCCCTGCCTTGTGGGTGAGAAGGCTGGAGTGAAAGCAGATAATGACTTGCGGCCCACAGAGACAGTGAATGGTAGAACTGGGGTCAAACCCACGCTGCCGCCTCGCGTGGCCTCCCACTCACTCAGGCTGGAGCTGGACTTGGACTCATGGCTCCTGATGCTAAACCCAGTAGTGTGTCCTCAGTCCCAGGCATTCACACAGCTGGAGCCGTCCTCGCCTCCTTCACCAACAGAGTCTCTTAATTGTAAGTTCAGGGGCCACTTTTAGACGGTCGCCCCCACCTGCCTGTCCATGACCACCAGCACAGGGACGCACAGACTCCTTGCTGCATCCCCTTTCTCCTGGAGTCCCGCCCTCCCACTCCCTCTGGCCTCCGCTAGCAGTCAAGGCTCCTAATCGGCTTCTCTGCCTCATTCTATCCCTTCTGTCTTACCCTTCCTAAGACTTTATGTCCAGCCGTCTTCTTTTGCCATTTTCCTTGCCCTGGGTGACCCATCTACCCTCTGAGTGGACGGTGCACGTTATCACCTACCCGGAGCCCCCTGAGGGCTCTCAGCATCTTGCTCGTGCCCACTTGCCCGTCTCACAAGCCTCCTCAACGCAGCACGTCCTGTACGTCCACCTCCTTCTTCTGCTCCCACTTTCTGCTTATCTCTGTGAAGGATCATTCATGGGTCACCGAAGGCAGAGTGGTGTATGTGGGAGGGGTGTCCCTAACTCCCTCTGCTTTGAGACATCACCATGTTTCAGAGATTCCAGCTTCTAACTCCGGGGCAGTTCTCCCAGCACCCCAGCCACTCGCCGCTGTCCCAGATCTTCTTTTCTTCGTTGCCCGGGGGGATTCCTGTAGCATCCTCCTGACCAGGCTCTCATCCACACAAACCACTCTCCGCCCAGAAGCCACGCCAGGTGCCTACTGAGAACCATTAAGTATTTCCCTATTGCTTCAGGGTAAAATCCAAGCCTTTCATGCCTGTCCGAAGCACTTCCTGAGGGGCCAGACTTTCCTTTCCAGCCACAGCCCCTGCAACTCCCATCAAACAGCCCTGTCTGTGCGCCAGGCGCTTAGATCTGCACACAGTTCTGGGAAAGCTCAGGGTCTTTTGATATCTTTGCACACGCTGTTCTCTCTGGCAGGAAGACCCTTACTGACTTCTGCTCTTAATACTATCTCTTTCTCCACTGTTCATTCCTCAGGTCTCCCCATGGAACGGCCTCCTCCAGAAGCCCTCTCTGACCCCTGGATTTGGGTAGGTGGCCCTCCCTACCTGTTCTTGTGGCCTTTGCCCACCTCCTCCCCAATGCTTCTCACCAACCCTGAGCCACCGCTGCCTGCTGTCTCTCCCTGGGGACCACCAGCAACTCCATGTCTTGTTCATCTTCTGCTCTCCAGGGCCCAGGACGGCACCAGTGGCACTTAATGAATGTCTGTGGACTAATAGTGATGAAAATAATAACACACACCAAACATTTTTTGAGGACTTAGACTACCAGGCACATACTAATAATGGGCATTGCACCGTTTGTCCCCTACAACCACCCTATAAGGAAACACTAATTTTAATTCCCATTTTGCAGATGAGGACACTGAGGGAGGCATGGGCTTGTTAAAGTTCTTTGCCCAAAGTAATACCTTTAGTAAGTCACACAGTGGGGACCAGAGCCCACAACTCAACCAAATTAATGACAGGAGGAGGAAATTGTGATTCCAGCAAGCAGAGTGACTGGACCCGCTTCTCAGATGTAGATAGGCCCACTTTTGATTGTAATATTTAACCATGTCATGCCGAGTAAAAGTCACTGGGAAATAAACTCTGAATCCATTGTGGGAA
>CAUYQV010041557.1:0-18121 GCA_963574575.1 Galagoides demidoff
TTTTTTCTTCCCTAAGGACTTTTGCTTGAATCCAAATTTCTTTACAATTGACTCATTCCTTTCTCCTGCCCTCTGCCCACTTCTGTTAACTGTTCTGGGAAAAACAGCAAATGAATTTAACATTTGCAGCCAGTGGCTTGAGGCCACAAGACTAGGACACTTAATATGATATGGCTAGCTTTGTTTCAAATTAGAATTGGAACCAGTAATGTCTTAATGCTCTTGTCTAGACAATTGTCACGGCTGTAAATTATCATCATAATAGCCATCAAATGGTTTCTAATGTCCTTACCCACGCATTATTTGCCAATCCTACAAACTTTTTGAACATGCTGTTTAGTTTATCCTAATTAATCTATTAAGAGGTGTCATCTATATCCTGCTTCCTCTCTCCAGAGTGACATTTGTGAATTCAATTCCTTGCTTGTTGCTTATGTTACTCTGTAATCTCACTACTGATTTAATTCTGCCTTCTGTCTGTCTGCAACAAATTTAATCAGAGAGATGGCTATTGAAGTGTGATAGATGTTCTCCTTTCTGTGTTTGAGACAGTGACCTATGGCTTTTATAGTTTCTTGGTATTGAGCCTCTTAATTGGTTAACTGCTGTCTATGTAAACTTTGTTCAGGGCAGGGATGGTAGCACATTGCTTAGGCAACTAATAATGATGTTCAACAATGAATGTAAATGAACTCTTTTCAACTAAGAACTCAGAGTTCAGAACATTCAGAAAATAGGGCTCAAAGGCTGGTCTACACTGCATATAAGGTCTGACAGTTAAGTTTGCCAACTTGCCATGGTGTGCTTACATTGGCAGCACCATACAAACAACTCAGTAAGGTTTCATAACCTTGGTACATCAGTGTCGCATAGTTGGGTTTATTTCAGTGTGTGGTGATGTCTTGCTGAGTGGCATTCATTATCGTTGTTGTGTGTTTTGTGAGCCATATGAGAATGTGGGAGCTTGAATTTGAGCAACAAACAGACATTAAATTCCTCTTAAACTTGGCAAGAGTGGAAGTGAAATCAGGGATATGTTAGTCCAAGTTTATGGGGATAATGCCATGAAGAAAATAGCAGTGTACAAAGGGATGAAATGTTTTACTGAGTGGAAAGAAAGCATCACTAATGAAAAGAGTTTAGGGTATCCAGTAATTGAGAACTCACAAAAATATTGCAAAAATTCATTGAATTGGGCATCAAAGTTGTAGCTGACTGTGAGAAGCATAGCAGACCAAGTAAAGAGCAATATAGAAACGGTTAGGAAAATCATAACTAAACATCTTGGCATGAGGAAGGTGTGGCTCTTACATCATAGCAATGCAACAGCTCACATGGCACTGTCAGTGAGGGAGTTGTTAGCCAGTAAACAAATAACTGTATTGAAACGCCCTCGCCACTCACCTGATCTGGCCCAGTGACTTTTTCTTTACTTGAAGATAAAGGAAATATTGAAAGAAATATTGTTTTGATGACATTCAAGACATCAGCAGTAATGCATACAACAGCTCTGATGCCCATTCCAGAAGAAGAGTTCCAAAATTGCATTGGAAGGTGGACTAGGCCCTGGCATTAGTGCTTCCCAAGGGGAGAACTTCAAAAGAGACCATAGTGATGTTCAGCAATGAAGTGTGTAGCACTTTTTCTAAGGTGCATTTGTGAACTTAATTGTCAGACCTCTGTAGGAGCAGGGTCTTTAAATCAATCTGATTAAGAGACCATTTCACTTTAGAGTGTGTGCGGCAGCTAATTGTGTGTTATAGGTTCAGGTGGCATCTAAGCTGCCTTTGCCCAGCTCTTGTGTGTGTATGTGAAGGGAGGGGAAAGTAGACTCAGGTAGTAAGGAGGGCAAACAGAAGCCAAAAACAAAGTCAGGAACATGTCTGAAATCCTGGTTGTAGTACTTCAGTTTCTGTAGATATTTATTTACGAGGAATGTTCTTTTTTTTTTTTTTTTTTTTTGCAGTTTTTTAGGGCTGGGTTTGAACCCACCACCTTTGGCATATGGGGCTGGTGCCCTACTCCTTTGAGCCACAGGTGCTGCCCCCGAGGACTGTTCTTGTTTCTGCCTGGGAAACTTGTAATCAGCCTTAGTGTAGCTCTCTCTCAAAGTAACTTATGCACAGCTATTTCCATTACAGATTTCTTTTACTTGATGGCTATTATTTGTCTACTTGTCTACTGATAGCAGTAAATATAATCCCCAAAGCAGGGACATTATTGCTGCTCATGCCCAAGGAACTAAAAGACCTAAAATTGAGTCCTGTTGGCTACTTGTTTTCCCAGCTGGGTAACTTTCAGCAGTGTTCTTTGCCTCCCTAAGACTAATGCTCTCCATCTAAAAATCAGGGATAATAATATTATTTGTTTTATAGGATGTTGTATAGTAAAGGTTAACTGATCTTAGCTGTCATTATTACGATCATCATCATATTTATATCCTTATTGCCATTATAAACATTATGTTTTTCAACAAAACATTATTTTAATTTTTCCTCCTAATAATCAAGATTTCAGTTCCTCACAATGTTTTTTTTTTTGTTTAATTTACATACCATGAAATCTACCCTCACAAAGTGCACAATTCAGTGACATTTGCTATAACACAAAGTTGTGCAAACATCATCGCTGTCTGATTCTAGAACATTTTTGTTACTTCATGAAGGAAACCCTTTTCCCCAATCACTACTTATTCCCCTTACCCAAGCCTTTATTAGTCATGAATCTGCTTTCTATCTAATTTGCCTAAATCAGAGGATATTTAATATAGAAGGAATTATCAAACTGTGTCCTTTTGTATTAACAGTTTTTTACATGTATTTTGTGATATATGCTTTTTTTTTCACTTAGCATGGTTTTTTCAAGGTTCATCCACTTTGTGGAATGTGTAAGAATGTCTTCCCTTTTTACAGCTGAATAATATTCCATTGTATGAATATACTACTTTGTTTAACTATTCATCAAGTGATGAACACTTGGATTCTCCCCCACAGTTTGTCTGTTATGAATTGTGCTACTACAGACATTTATGTACTAGTTTTTGTGCAATGTATGTCTTTAATTATCTTGGATGTAAACCTAGGAATAGAATTGTGGAGTCATATGTGGCAACTGTCTGTTAAACTTTTAGAAAAATTGCCAAACTGTTTTCCAAACTGGATGTCCATCCTATATTCCCCACCATCAGTATACAAGGATTCCAATTTCTTCATATCCTCACCAAAAGTTGTCATTTTCTGTCTTAATTTCAGCCATCCTAGCAATGTATTCTGATCTCTCACTATGGTTTGTGTTTATATTTCCCTAATGCCTAATGATGCTAGCATCTTTTCATGTGCCTACTGGTCACTTCTAAATCTTGCAGAAATGTCTATTTAAATCCTTTGCCCATTTTTTATTGGTATTATTTGCTTTTTATTGTTATATTATAAGATTTTTAAAATCTATTTTTGATATAAGACCATCATAGCTGTATAATGTAAAAATATTTTCTCCTATCTCATGAGAGAGATGTCTTTTTACTTTTAGGATGAAAGTGAAACACACAAAACTGTTAATTTTGATGAAGTTCAACTTAACCTATTTATTTTCTCTTATTGCTGGTGTTCTTGTCATATCTAAGACATCATTGCCCAATCCAAGGTCATGAAGAATTACCTCAATGATTTCGTTTAAGAATATTATAGTTTTGGTTCTTACATATAAGTTTTCATGTATTGAGCTAATTTCTTATATGGGGTCCAACTTCATTATTTTGCATGTGGTTATGCAGTTATCTAAAGACCGTGCATTGAATAAAGTTTATGCACCAACTTATCTTGGCACCCTTGTTAAAAAACCAACGGACAGTGCATGGTATAGTTTATTTCTGGACTCTCACTTCTATTCTGTTGACCTACATATCTGTCTTTGCTTTGGTACCACATTATTATGATTATTTTAGCTTTGCAGTTAATGTTGAAACCAGGAGGGTGTGTTCTCTAACTTTGTGGTTTTTAAGATTATGTTTACTATTTTGGGTTCCTGGCCTTTCCATATGAATTTTTGGATTAGCTTATCAATTTATACAAGGAAACAATCTTAGAGTCTGATAGAGATTGTATTGAATCTGTAGATTGTCTTAGGGCATATTGATATCTTAACACTATTAAGTTAACTCACTCTTGAAAGTGATGTGTATTTTCATTTATTTAAATCTTCTTTAATTTCTTTCAATGATTTGTAAATTTATCATACATGTCTTACCCTTCTTTTACTAAATATATTCCTAACAACTTTCTTTCTGATGCTATTTTAAATTGCCTTTTTTAAATTTCAATTTTGTAGTGTGCATTGCTATTGTATGGAAATACATTTAATTTAAAATACAAATCTTATATCCTGTAACCTTGCTGAAATGGTTTATTAATTTTATTAGATTTTTAGTGGATTGCTTGTGATTTTCTATATACAAGATCATGTCATCTGTGAATAGAAATACAGTAGTTTTACTTCTTCCTTTTTAATCTGGATGCTTTTTATCAATTTTTTTCTTGACTTCTTGCTCTGGCTAGAACTCCTAGTACAATGTTGAATAGAAGATGTAGGAGTGGATATCCTTGTCTTATTTCTTATCATGTAGGTTGGAGATCTATTCTTTCACCCTTGAATATGATGTTAGCTGTGGGTTTTCCACAACTACTCTTTATGAGGTTGAGGAAATTTCTTTCTATTCCTGGTTTGTTGAGTATTTTTAATCATTAAAGGATATTAGATTTTGTTGAAGTATTTACCTATTTATTGAGATTATCATTTTTTTCATCCTTTATTCTATCAATATGGCATAGTATCTTATTTTTATATGCTGAGATAGTTTTGTATCCCTGAGATAAATCCAACTTTTTCATACTGTATACTCATTTTCATATGGTACTAGATTCTATTTGATAACATTGTGTTGAGGAGATAAACCAATATGTACTCTTTAAAGTTATTTGGTCTTTTTTTGTGTGTGTGGTGTGTTTTTCTTGTTTTGGTATTAGAATAACACTGACTGCTTAGAATGAGTTGGAAAGTGTTCTATTATCTTTTTTTGTTTTCTGTTTTGTTAAATTATTTGTGAAGGATTGTGTTACTACATCTTTAAACATTTGGTAGAATTTACTATGGAAACCATTTGGGCTTGGGGGAGTGTTTTTGATTATTAACAGCTCAATCCTCCTTTTTTAAATATGTATTTTCACGTTTCTACTTCTTCTTGAGTCAGTTTTAATAATTTGTGTCTTTCTAGGATTTGCTGTTTAATTTAAGTTCATAATATTTTGACATATAATTGTTCATAGTATTCCCTTATAGTCCTTTTTATTTCTATAAGGTTGGTAGCATTGCTCCATCTTTCACTAATGATTATAGTAGTTTGATTTTTCATTTTTTTGTACAGTCCAATGATTTTTCAAAGAACCAATTTTTGTTTTTGTTGAGGTTCTCTATTTTTTCTACTCTCTATTTTATTTATTTCAGTTCTAGTCTTTGTTATTTCTTTTTTCCCAATTGGTTAGGGTTTAGTTTGTTCTTCTTTTCATTAGGTAGAAGGATAGGTTTTGATCTGAGGTCTTCTTTTTAGTAAAAGGCAAAATATTTATATGGTCTGATGAGAAACTAGGTTATGACTCTTCTTTTTAGTATAGGCATTTAAAGACATACATTTTAATCTAAGCATTTGTTTAGCTGTATTTTCTACATTTTTGGTATGTTTTGTTTTTACTTTTAATCATATAAAATTATTTCCTAATTTTCCTTGTAATTTCATACCAGAAATATAGTTTATTTAGAGATGTGTTTTTAAATATCTCCATATTTCTACATCTCCCAAATTCATTCATTCTTTTATTAATTTCTGTTGTTATTCTATTGTGGTCAGAGAATATACTTCATATGAAGTCAATCCTTTTAACTTTATCAAGAATTGTCTTATGTCCTAATAATTGGTCCATTCTAGAATAAATTTCATGTACACTTGAGAAGAATTTGTGTTCTGATGTTATTAGGAAAACTATCATATCTGTTGGATCTAGCTCTTTTTTAGCATTTTTTAAGTCTTTTATTTTCTTGATGATCTCTTGACAAGTTGTTATAGCCATTATTGGAAATGGAGTATTGAGATCTCCAGCTATTATTGTTGGCTTGCCTATTTTTCCTTTCAATTCTGTCAGATTTTGCTTCATGTATTTTGAGCTTTGTTGTTACTGCATCTGTGTCTATAATTGTTATGTCTTCTTGGTGGTTTAGCACTTTTATCCTTTTGAAATGTCCTTCTTTGTCTTCACTAACAATTTTTGTCTAGAAGTCTATTTTATTTGACATTAATATAGCCACTCCATCTTTCTTATTCTTACAGTTTTCATAGTATGTATTTCTCTATCCTTCTGTTTTTAACCTGTATGTGACTTGAATCTAAAATGTGTCTCTTGAACACAGCATATATTAGGTTTTCTTGTTTATTGTTCCAATCTCTGTCTTTGATTGGAGCATTATTTACATTTAATGTAGTTACTGATTTGCATCCGGCCTTTTGCCACTTGTGTTCTATGTGTCTGTTTTATGTGTTTCTCTCTTCTTCCATTAGTCTCCTTTTGTGATAAATAGATCATTTCTAATGCATCATTTTAATTCCCTTATTATTTTTTAAGTTATTTTCTTAATGGTTGCTCTGAGAATCACAACTAACGTATTAACAACTTAGTTTGGATCAATATGAACTTAATGTTAGTAGTATCTAAAATTTTACTGCTATGTAACTCCAATTCCTTCCTTCTTTGCACTCATATACAATATAAGTGTAAATATTTCCTCCTAAATAAATAGGAGGAAAAGTTATTACAAACTAAAGATATATTAATATTATTTCTTATGTTTACCTAAATTATTACCTTTACTGGTGTTCTTAATATTTCTTCATGTGGAGTCTATTTATTCTCTACTGTCCTTATATTTCAGCCTAAAGGGCTCTGTTCAGTACTTCCTACAGGACAGTTGTATAGTTTAGTTTCTCCTTTGTTTTTGAAGAATAGTTTTGCTAAATATAGAATTCGTGAATGACAGTATTTTTTTTCAGTTCTTGGAGTATATCATCCCATTGTCTTCTGGACACTATGATTTTCAGTGATAAATGAACTGTTAATCTTATCAAGGACCCCTGTATGTGATAAACATTTCTCTACTACTGTGTTCAGGTTTCTCTCTTTATCTTTGAATTTTAATAACAAATTGATTACCATGTTTTGGGGTATAGATCTTTTTAGTTTGTCTTTCACAAATTCTTCAAACTTCTTGGATGTACAGTTTGATGTTTTTAAATCAAATTTAGGAATTTTTTTGCCATTATTTCTTTATGTATTCTTTCTGCCTTTTCTCTTTGACCTCTCCTTTAGGATTATCATTATGTGGATTTTATTAAAATTGATTGTGTCACAGGGACCTCAGAGGATGAGGACTTATTTTTTCTTTCTGTTCCCCAGACTGGATAATCTTAGATGACCTATCTTTAGGTTCACTTATTCTTTATTATGTCAAGTGAATTTTTCTGTTAAGCTCCTCTACTAAATACTTTATTTCAGTTATAGTGCTTTAGAGCTCTACAATTTATATTTTAAAAGTAATCTATTCCTTTTTATTGATATTGTTTATTTGCTGAATACATAATTCTCATATTTTACTATAAGTCCTTACTCATAGTTTTACTTTTATTCTTTGAACATGATTATAATGGCTTTAAATTATTATTTAAAATTATGATTAAGGCTCGGCGCCTGTGGCTCAATCGGCTAAGGTGCCAGCCATGTACATCTAAGGTGGCAGGTTCAAATCCCCAGCCCGGGCCCGCCAAACAACAATGATGGCTGCAACCAAAAAATGGCCAGGCATTGTGGCAGGCGCCTGTGGTCCCCGCTACTTGGGAGGCGGAGGCAGAAGACTCGCTTGAGCCCAGGAGTTGGAGGTTGCTATGAGCTGTGATGCCATGGCACTCTACCCAGGGGGGATAACTTGAGGCTCTGTCTCAAAAAAAAATAAAAATAAATAAAATTATGATTAAAAATTTTTATTAGGAAGTCCAATGTATGGTCTTTTCAGGGACAGTTTGTGTTCACTACATTTCTACCCCTATTTTGGTGCCATACTTCCCTGTTTCTTATATGTACCATGATTTTTATTGAAAACTGAATATTTTAAGTAATGTAATGTGATAATTCTAGAAGTCAGATCCCCCTTCTCCAAATTTTTTATTCTTATTTGTTGTTATTGTGGCTCTTTGTTTGTTTTGTGGCTTTTCTGTAAAGACTATAATTTTTCACATTGGGTGATTGGTTAGTTTAATTATCACCTAATGAGTGAAGATATATTTCCTTAAATACTGTAACTAACAGTTCTCCCAGCCTTTGATGAAGGGTTCCATGTATATTTATGTGTATACCTTTAATTTTCAGGTAGGCAGTTGAAAACTCTGGATTACCCTTCACTTCCTTTTTGCTTAGGCCCTCAAAGTCAGGAAGTGTTGAAAAATTAGGACATCCTCAAATCTCTCCACTTGTTGCATACATGCATGGCCTTCTAGATTCTCAGAAATTATCTTGTAGCTTTTCAAAAACCCTATTATTTATTAAATGTTTGTGTACCCTCCCCAAAATGGATGTCCTCCAGCCCTTAATACAATTGTATTTGGAGATGAGGGTTTTTGGAAAGTAACTAAGTTTAGATGAGATCATGTAAATGGAACCCCCATGATGGAGGTTAGAGTCTAGACAGAAAAGGCACCAGAGAGCTTGTTCTTCTCTCCACATGCATCACCAAGGAAAGACTATATGAGCCCGTAGGGGAAAGATGGCCATCTACAAGTAAGGAAGAAAGCCCTCACCCAAACCTAACCATGGTGGCACCCTGATCTCAGAATTTTTCCCTCCATAAGTGTGAGAAAATAAATTTCTGTTGCTTAAACCGCCTAGTCTAAGGTATTTTGTTTTGGCAACCCAGGAAGACTAAGGCAGATTTTGGTACCAAGAAGTGGGGGTGCTGATGTGACAGGTACCTGAAAATGTGGAAGTGGCTTTAGAATTAGTTGATAGGTAGAGATGGATAGAAACATTTTGAAGAGCATGCTAGGGAAAGCCAAGATTGCCATGAAGAAATTATGAAAGGCAGTTGTGCTGAGGGTTCACGAAGAAAGAAGGGAACTAAAGAGAAATCTTTCATCTTCTTACAGAGTTCATAAATAATCATGGAGAGAATGTTGACAGAAATACAGCTTTTAAAGGCTATTCTGGTGAGAGTTTGGATGGAAATTAGGAACTGGTTATTGGAAACTGCAGGAAAGATGATCCTTACTATAAAGTGACCTAGACCCAGCTTAACAGTGTGTTTTAGAGTTTTTTTGGAGAGTAGAATTTGAGAGCAATAAAATAAATTAGGTAAGGATTCTAAGCAAAGTGTTGAAGCAGTGGCTTGGTTCCTCCTAACTATTTATGGAAAAATGTGAAAGGAAAGCGATGGGTTGAAAATAGAATTATTAAGTAAAAAGGAATCAGAATTGAAGATTTGGAAATATCTGACCTATCCATATTACAAAAATATGAAGAAACTTATTGCAAAGAGAACACTGGGGTGTGGCTGAGGCTGAATAATCATTTGATAAAGAGATCATGAGTATGACTCATGGACTTAATCAGCCATCTCAGAAGAGGCCAGGAGTAGAGAACAATTATACCAACAATGACACCGCCAGTTTGAACAATAGGGAAAAGAAAAAATGAGATGCAATAAAGAAAATTTGTCAGACTTCTTAGGTCTGACAGGACCAGATCATAGGGTTGTTTGGCTATGAACTTATGCTTTCCTTCAAGAAAATGGAATAATGATCTCAAAGGCACTTCAGAGGTCACCAGGGTGCCTCCTTTTTGTCTAGGGTGGGATCATTGCCTCAGCATCAATAGGCCGGAGGACCTTGATTAAAGCTTTCGGGGGAAGGGCCTCCTGGAGTCTTGGGAATAGAGCTATTCTTAAACCATAGGAAATAATGGAATTTGCCTTACTTGATTTTGGACTTGCTTGGAACCTGTCTTTCCTTTCTTTCCTATTTCTTTTAGAACATGAAGGGCTATCTCATGTGTATCCCACTATTGTATTTTGAAAGCACATATCTTGCCTGGTTTTACAAATTTATAGCTGGAGAGAAATTTTGCCTCAGCATGAGTTTTACCTAGATAAGAGTTACATGAGACTTTGGACTTTAGAATTGATGATGAAATGAGTTAAGACTTTTGAGGCTGGTATGATGGAATAAATATATTTTGTACATGAGAGGGACATTAATTTTAGAAGTCTGGGGTAGAATATTTGAATATTTGTAACTGCCCAGAATTTAGATGTTGAACTTGTAAGCTCCAGTATGATGGTCTTTGGTGATGAGACCTTTGGGTGATAATTAAAGTGAGCTGAGATCATGAAAATGGGGCCATCATAATGAGCTTAGAGCTCCCACAAGAAGTGACACCAGAAAGCTAGTCCATCTCTCTCTCTCCATGTCCATACGAGCATGCAGCGAGAAGGTGGCTGTCCATAAGCCAGGAGAAAATGTTTCATAAGAGCATAACCATCTTGGACCATACTGGCCTCCAAAACTGGGAGAAAATATATTTTTGTTGTTTTAAGCCATCCAGTCTATGATTTTTTTTTTATGGTGGTCTGAGCATACTAAGATCCTATAGAGAGCTCATTTAGCATATTTTCCTTTAAAATTTTTTGGTTAGTTTCTTGTTTCCCCCAGATATTTTCTGTCTTAGGCAGCTAGAATGTGAAGCAGTTACCACTAATTGTTTTTGACAAATGTCCTAGAGAAAGGTTGCTTACAGAGAGTGATCTCTGAGTTAGGTCAAAAAAAGACAACCCTTACTAGTAAAGGTTTCCAGGAAACCGCGAGGCAGATACAATAGTAACAATAACCAGCAATCGTACTTTTGAGGCGCATCAGAACCACCAAAATAAACTGAAACTGAAAACATCCCCTTTAAAAGTTCTGTATTTCTGCTTAGAGACAGGACCTTGGTATTTTAAGATGGAAGTGTGCCAACCTCCTCATTTACCAGCAAATTAATAAACTTCTCTTTTCTTTTCCTCAAATTATCTGTCCTTGTTCTACTGATATGAGGACAAGTATCAAACTTTCAGTAACACTCCCCCACCAAATTAATTTTTGATGAGTACATTAATTTGTGGTTGTCTTTTAAACATTGCTTTTATCCTTATCTAATAGTGAGATTGAATTTGGAGCTGATCCTGCTTTCAGACTCAGGGTTGCCCCCCAGCTGTGCTGAGCCAGCATTCTTACCCTCCAAACCATTGAAAGTTTGGGTCCAATAATTCTGTATTCTGAGGGGCTATCCTATGTGTTGTAGGATCTTTAATAACATCCTTGGATTCCACCAACTAGATGACAATAACATTCCTATAGTTATGATAACCAAAAGTTGTCCAGGCATTGCCAAATATCTCCTACAGGGCATGAAAATCGCTGTTCTAACTACATTAATATAGTTTCACTCTTTTAGACTCCAAGATTGATTTAGGTAAGCAAAGCTTATGTTCAAAGGCAAATAACAATCCCTCAATCACAGTTATTGATTCAGGAATGGAGGATGGAGGTGCAACCAATTTAAACCAAGTAATATGAGGGAAGGTTGCTGGAAATGGCTGGGGAGAAATGTTTCTTTTCTTCTCCTTGCTTGGGCTGTGTGAGGATGTGAAATCCATCGAGTGGCCATCCTCAGCATGAGCAAAAGTGGCCCTTAATGTGTGCCTGGCACACAGCAGACATTTAGAGTTGTTACAACTTAGACTGGGTTTATGGCATGACCTTGGCTCTTCCTGAAGCCTATGTTAGCCAAATTCTTTGAACTTGAAGGTGTCCCTAGTAAGAGATTCTCCCTTCATAACCATAACATCTCTTTCAAAATCAGTCCCTCCTTTTCACATCACTGCAGCTGCCTAATTTCCATTTTACCCCTTAAGTTTTAATTGGTTAATGGGAATTCTTTTCATGAAATGTTCTCTCTGGTTTTAACCCCTCTCCATTTCATCTGCCTGATTATTTTCCCAAAGCTTACCTCTGATTTTGGCACTACCCTGTTCAAGAAGTTTCAAAGTTTCCTTGCCATCCACTCACTAAACCCTATATCTCAGCCTGGTTTTTCAATTTGACTAAAACCAAATTTTCAACTGCATCAGCCTCTATTTTTTTATGATGAAAAATGCTCATCATCTCAGAACAGATTCTATATTTTCTGTCTCTGTTCATTTTCTTGTGCTGCTTCTGGAACCAATATATGAAAAGTAACGATTATAATGAAATAGGTGGCCTTTATTTAGCTCTATTACTATGTCAGATACTGTGCTTTCTCTCCTATCATTCTCCAAAACAAAAATAAAGAACTTCTTCTTCCTTGTTAGGAACTTCTATTAGTCTTCTGGCACGTATGAGGATATTGCAGCTTGAAGAGGTAAAATACTTTTCCAGGGTCATGCAGCGAACTGGAAAAAAGTGAAACTTAAACTTTGACCTTTCCAGTTGTCCACGTTGTTGATCTTACCACAATATTGTACTGCTTTCACTTTGCTGGTCTTTGTTCTCTCTATTCTGCCACTATTCTCTGTTGCAATTTTGATTTGTTGTGGCCTAAATTTATATGTTCACTTGTAGCATGTCTTCTGTTTCAGCCTGTTAATTCAGGAACAGTTTTTGCCTCTTTATCTCTCTTTGATCCTAACACAATTCTTGATATGTTGTGATAAGATGGTCAATATGTTTTAAATAAAGGAGATGGATGGATAAAAGTTGGAGGAGGGCGGCGTCTGTGGCTCAAAGGAGTAAAACGCCAACACCATATGCCAGAGGTGGTGGGTTCAAACCCAACCCTGACCAAAAAAATAACTACAAAAAAAAAAAAAAAAGGTTGGAGCTCAGGTATTTGGTTCTTTTATTTCATGAGTCATGTAAAGAGAAAAATAAAAAGTGCATAGTACTTTGCAGAAAATAGATACAATACACATTTGTTAAATGAATGGCTAAAAATTCAGTAAATCAACTTGTTGGGGATCTATTGTCTGTTTTGCTTCCCTGATACAGACCATAGCTATATATTTAACAGAAAAATATCAAAGCATCTACCAAAATAAATGTGTTATGTCTTCTATTTTCTGTGTTACGTACACAGGAAGCAGCCCTGGGGGTTTATTTGTTCTATAGTTGGTAAAGAAAAAGGGCCCAGTTTTGAATGCTTGCAGGTGCAGTTAGAATTTCTAGCTACAGAATTGACTGTAACTGCAGTTTTCCTTCCACAGAGGGGCTGTTTCCTGGACTGTCAGTCTGAAAACAAATCTGTTTCAATGATGTCTGTTTTGTCTGTCCCCCAATGTGCATAGTGGTTAAGAATACACAAGGATAGGACACTTAGGTAGAAGAGAAGAGAAGAATCATTAGAAGATAAAGGATGGGGACTAGATTAAATTAATTGATTCCATTAACCCCAGAGCTCCCAGCCCAGGAAGGTTGGTGCTGATGTTGTTGGGCTGAGGCAGCAACATAAATCAATTAGGCAGATCTGGCTGGACTCTGTCACTCCACAAGTTCTGTTCAAAGCAAGAATTCTGTGATTCTACTTCACAATTTAAAAAAAAAAATTTTTTTTAGACATAGATCATGACATTAATACCAACAGGAGTATGTCAGTATTATCCCTGTGCCTGTGTGTTCTCTAAGAAAATGATCAATTTTATTACTACATTTGATTATAGCCTAAAAATGTAACACATGGATATCTATGTCTGGGTTATCTGGGGCCCCTAAAGGAATTTGATCATGAAATTTCAGTACTACACTTTTTATTAGATTAATAATCTAATTAGAATGAGGCAGTGCTATTTATAATATCTATCCTAGGTAATGGGAAAAGACTAGCTCTATCCTCCACATGTAACTCAGGCACTGCTGTGCATCCTCCATATGTATCCTGTATGTGTAACTCAGGTGTGTGTCTGTATATATTTCCCATGATTTCCCATGTGTACTATGGATAACTTGGGAGTATGTCTGCATGTGTACCACACATGTGACTCAGGCATTCCGGTGTGTCTTCCATATGCCTCTTGTATGCGTAACTCAGGCATGGGTCTGTGTTCCACATGTGTACTCTGATGTGTGGCGAATGTGTTTTAAATGTTCACTGCACACAGACTTCAGGAAAATGCCTGCATACACACTACAAATAACTTGAGTTATACAAATAATTCAAACATGTACCATGCAGTGAACATTTCATAAGCGCTGGAAAAGAGAAAAATGTTAAGAACATTGTATTAATAGGCATGTCCTACTTCATAGAGACTAGTAATTTGCTTTCTGTGAAACAGTGTGGTGGTTCTTATCAGTGTTACTTATTTTCACACCATTTTATTTAGTTTTGTTTGCTTTTAGTTTATGAATGCTCTTTAGTTGTAAAAGAACCATAAAATAGGGATGGCACATTATACATTGGCACTGAGAAGATATTTTTCCTTTAAAAGAGATCTTTACATTACTGAGTTTGAAAAGAATACCATGCCATTCTATTTGGAAGTGAGTGTAAGTTCTAATCTGATGACCCAATAAGCTATTTTAGAGAAAATAATCTTTCTGTTACCCAGAGAAATACTGAGCTTGTAAATGGCAGTATTCCATTTACTATACAGTAGCTGCTATCTCCCTGTTTTATAAACTATCAGCTTTAGTTATTAAATCATACATTCTTTTACCTGGAAAAAACTCACATTGTGTTGATACTAGTAAATTCTTCAGGCTATATTCAAAGGAATGTATCCGGGCTATAAAGTTTTTCCAGAGTGAGTCACCAAATTTATTAAATTTAATTTTTAAGTAAATTATTAAATTTTATTTAGATATTTTCTTTATTTGAATAAATGCAGCATGCTAATAATGAGTGAAGAAGCTCTATCAAAAGCTTTTTCCCCTCTTTTGGTGTTAAAATGGGTTAAAATGACAATCTCACACCATTGCACTCACGTCTATACACATTATGTCGTATTGTCACAGTAATGATGTAAAGATGCTGTCAGCTTAATTCATCACATGACAAATATATAGGCCAAGGCAGCCTTGAATTGTCGCTATCATAAATTTTGTGGATCCAGCTCCAAATATAGGTGTTCTGGCATCAAAACTTGGGGTTCTTTCACTATACCATGTGGCTTCTCGAAATGAAATTTAAACTAATTTTCTGATAGATGTGAAGTTATCTTGGAAAAGTGCCATATTAACTTACATGGAATATATCTTTAAAAGATAAATTTTTCATTCTAGATCTGATACTGTTTATTATTATTCCTACTGACTATCAAGAAGCATTCGGGTACAATCCAGTACCATAAGACAGATCTTTTAATGTGGATTACAATACAGAAGTAAATATCTGGGGAAGAAAATAAGGATAAAATGAATTTTGGCTGAAAAAGTTAAAGAACCTTAGCATTCAATTTTTGCTCTTAACTTCCCGGAAGCAGAAAAGTTAAGAGCAAAATTTTAATAGTATAATGAAATAAAGGCTTCGGTAGAGAGTTTTTATCTTTCCTTAACTTCCAAGAAATTTATTAGAGGTAAAAAAAAAAAATCTAAAGAAGCATCTCAGAAGATAGCATAGAGCTAGGTATATGCTAGAGCTTTGATTCTATTATCTAACAATATAATTAGCATAAATCTGTAAAGTCAAAGTGAAAATGCTACATTATATGGCATATGATTTGAGGAGAGATTTAAAACATTTTTCCTCTTAGAAATGGCTCCCTTGGCTCTGTGCCTGTGGCTAGAGTCGCTAAGGCGCCAGACACATACACCTAAGGTGGCGGGTTTGAATCCAGCCCGGACCCGCCAAACAACAATGATGGCTGCAACCAAAAAATGGCTGGGTGTTGTGGTGGGCGCCTGTGGTCCCAGCTACTTGGGAGGCTGAGGCAGGAGACTCGCTTGAGCCCAGGAGTTGGAGGTTGCTATGAGCTGTGATGCCATGGCACTCTACCCAGGGGGATAGCTCGAGGCTTCGTCTCAAAAAAAAAAAAAATTTACAATCTACTCATCAAAACTAAGATCTCAGGCAATTCATAACCAACGTGAAATAAAGGTTTCCATTAAGACTAAAAATTTTTTGAGCTCCATTTTATATCACATGTAACACATTTCACTTATATATTTTCCTTTTGCTCAGTAAAAAGAAATAAAAATCCTTGTCACATTGTTTAACTGCAAAAGCTCTTTTTTCAGCCCGCAGAATGGGAGAGGATTTTTGCAAGTTATATTTGTGACAAAGGTCTAATATCCAGAATCCACAGAGAACTCAAACTTATTACTAAAAAAAAAAAAAAAAAAAAAAAGAAGTGATCCCATTTCATTGTGGGCAAGAGACATGAACAGAAGCTTCTCTGAAGAAGATGGGTGGTGCGTGGTCTACAGACACATGAAAAAATGCTCATCATCATTAATCATCAGAGAAATGCAAACCCAAACTACTCTGAGATACCATCTAACTCCAGTAAGAGTAGCCTACATCACAAAAATCCCCAAACTTCAGACGTTGGTGTGGATGTGGAGAAAAGGGAACACTTCTGCACTGCTGGTGGGAATGCAAGCTAGTACATCCCTTTTGGAAGGAAGTTTGGAGAATACTCAGAGATCTAAATGTAGACTTGTCGTTTGATCCTGCAATTCCTCTTCTAGGTGTATATCCAAAGGACCGAAAATTATTTGGCAATAAAGATATTTACATCAGATTGTTTATTGCGTTCAATTCATAATTGCCAAGTCATGGAAGAAGCCCAAGTGCCCAGTGACCCATGAATGGATTAATAAATTGTGGTATATGTATACCATAGAATACTATGCAGCATTAAAAAAAAGAAGACTTTACCTCTTTTATGTTTACATGGATGGAACTGGAAAATATTCTTCTTAGTAAAGTATTGTTGTAACCCAGCCCTCTTCCCCCTGCCCTCACCTGTCTCCTCTTCGCCCTCTCTAGCCCATTTCCTTCCTCCTCCCCCTAGAGTCAACTCTGGGAACAAGGCAAGTCCCTCCTCCCTCCAGGGTGGCCAAGAATGCGCTTCTCAGCCACATTCCTAGGCCCCCTTCTTCTCACTAGGATTGCTAAGAACAGGCTCCAGGTACAAGGAAGAAAAGTCCCAAGTTTCACAAAACCCCTAAGTTCTCAGTAGATGAACAATGGTAGAAAACTCACCAAGACTTGATTAATTACTGTTGTATAACTATAACCATTGTGATATGAGATGTATCTATTGTCAACTGAAGCTGTATTAATTATTGTTCTATTGCTGTATCCATGACTACCTGAGTTTAATCCCCCCTTAACCAGCCATGTTTCGCTTCTGTAATATGCTTGCACAAAACTTATAAAAGGCAACTCACCTTCTCACCTGGGCTGCTGACTGACTCTTGGAGCAGCAGCCCCTGCAGCAGGTGAAATAAATTACCAATTAATTAACCTAAGTTGAGGTCCAACTCTATTTTTCCAGGTCTCCTAAGTTATTTCAGTATCTCAGGAATGGAAAAAAAAATATCCAATGTACTCAGTACTACTCTGAAACCAATTTACAATCACTCAAACTTGCCTATGGAAAATGAAACACAACTATAGCCTAGGCATCCTCAAACTATGGCCCGCAGTCACATGCAGCCCACTGAGGACATTTATCTGGCCCACTGGGTGTTTTTGCCACCACTGCCCGTCCTGCTTAGCAGCCAACTTGTCCTGGGTCCCCCAGTCTGGCCCTCCAATGGTCTGAGGGACAACGAACTGGCCAAGTTTGAGGACCCCTGGGAGGGAAGGGGAGGAACAGGGGAAAGGAGGGAGGTGGGTCGATAGGGGGAGGGTTAGTAGGGGGACCACACCTATGGAGCATATTGCAAGTACAAGTTGGATCTATCAGGTGTAGAACACAAATGTCTTAATCCTATAATTGGGTAAATGAGGTGACAGGATTAGCAGGATGTAAGCACTCCAATTTGTACAAATAATCAACACATTGAATTCCATAG
>CAUYQV010041558.1:0-17749 GCA_963574575.1 Galagoides demidoff
TGGCCAGGTGTTGTGGCGGGCGCCTGTGGTCCCAGCTACTTGGGAGGCAGAGGCAGGAGACTCGCTTGAGCCCAGGAGTTGGAGGTTGCTGTGAGCTGTGATGCCATGGCACTCTGCCCCAGGGGGATAGCTTGAGGCTCCGTCTCAAAAAAAAAAAAAAAAAAAGAATCCAAATTGACCAATTGACCATGTTCACGAGAAATGCTGGAAGTTGCCTATTTCTTGATGTTCACGTGTAAGGTAAAAATAGAAACATAAAAGCATATTGAATGTACTCACCCTGGGAAGTTTTTCAGTCAAGCAGTTGGCAACTCTGTGACCAACTGGAATAACTTTCCCTGCCTAAGGAGGGGTAAGGAAAAAAAAATAGTTGATCACTGTCAGGGTAGAAGAGAAGTATTTCAAAGAATGAGATTTATTTCAACTTTGTCCTATGCTTCTTATGCTACAAAGTTACCTTCAACGACTTAACTTAAGAAAAAAGGAAGAACAGATAATCTCAAGCAATCTTCATATATAACATCAACATTAAATATTAAATATATAAAATACATATAATTCTACGCATACTTTTTAAAAACACAAGCAAGGTTAGTGATTAATCCAACTATAGAGCCTCTGGGACACAGCGAGGAATTCAACCTTTAGAAAAAAATCTTCTCATAGCCCACAGGTTAATTAGTCACTGTTCTATATCAACGGTGACATGGAAGTATGGCCACATTCAAGCTAAGATCAAGAGATAGTGTTGTCCAAAAGCTGCAAAAAAAAAAAAGGCGGCGCCTGTGGCTCAAAGGATTAGGGCACCAGCCCCATATGCCGGAGGTAGTAGGTTCAAACCCAGCGTCAGCCAAAAACTGCAAAAAAAAAGAGAGAGAGAGAGAGAGATAGTGTGGAGTGTGTTCAAATGTGTGGGGGCATATTTCCACCCACGCAGTAACTTTCCCACATGCAAGCATCTCCCTACCGGCCCGGACCTGTCAGTGAATGGCCAAATCTCACTTGGCTTTGTCCACTTGATTCTAACTCAGGTCTTATCTGTCCCTCCTTTGCCCAAGGCAAAGATTATAAATTGTTCATTTCCCCAAAATGCAACTCTTATCTATTTCCCCTTTTATCTGTTTCAAGACGGCTGATAGTTATTTTCACAATGTGTAAGTTTCTCTCTGAAAAAGCAAAAGCAACTTCCTATAGTGTTCTGGGTCTCTGGAGAGAGAGAAAGAAAGAAAGTGGAGGGGGCAGAGAGCAGAGAAAAGTAGAAAAATTGCAAGTAGAAAAAATGGATGAATGTGTAGATGTGGGTTGGCAAAGAATGGATAAGTTAAATAGATGGAAGGATGAATGAATGAGCATGCAGGTAGACAAATGGATACGTACCTATGAGTAGGGTCAAGTTTTCTGTTAAGTATTGAGTATAGAATTGCTCGTAGGGGGAGAGTCATCAGGATTTAAGAGAATATCTTGATGACATCTCTGGGTATAAAAGAGGAATCCCCTAAATTTGACCAGGCACAGAACTGAACTGCTTTACTAAAAAAATGGGACAAAATATGAATTTCTCATGGAGTTGCCTAAGAAGGAACAATTCAAGAATATGACAAATAAATTAAGAAGGTGAGTGGAGGCCAAAATCTACCATCAGACTGAGAAGCCAGTGGGCCCAAAGTGATAAATTGGCCAGCCTAGACTTAATTCTAAATCATGAGTAAATTCTACTCACATAATTATGTTATATGAGAACTTAGTGGGGTTTTTGTTTGTTTGTTTGTTTGTTTGTTTTTTGAGGCAGAGTCTCACTATGTTACCCTCGGTAGAGTGCCCTTGCATCACAGCTCATAGCAACCTCTAACTCTTGGGCTTAAGCGCTTCTCTTGCCTCCCAAGTAGCTGAGACTACAGGCTCCCGCCTCAACCCCCAGCTATTTTTTTTGTTGCAGTTGTCATTGTTGTTTAGCTGACCTGGGCCAGGTTCGAACCCGCCATGTACGTGACTGGGGCCCCTAGCTGCAGGTGCTGAGCCGAGAACTTAGTGTTTAAAAAAAAAATTAAAGAATGGCTCGGCACCAGTAGCACAGTGGTTATGGTACCAGCCATTTGCACAGAGGGTGGCAGGTTAAAACCCAGCCCAGGCCTGATAAACTACAATGACAACTGCAACAACAACAACAACAAAAAAAGTAACTTAGGCTAAAGCAGGAAAGAAGGGAAAAGATACAGTAAGACTTTTTTTTTTAATTTGGCTAGAAATTATAAGAAATCTCAGTGATACCAGGGAATTTTGTCTCTCTTACTATACTTGGGATAGTAACTCAAGTCATTTTTCCAAATATTCTTTTTTTTTTTTGCAGTTTTTGGCCAGGACTGGTGGTGGGTTTGAACCCGCCACCTCCAGCATATGGGGCCAGCACCTTATTCCTTTGAGCCACAGGCACCACCCTTTTTTTTTTTTTTTTTTTTTGAGCAGAGTCTTACTTTGTCACCCACAGTAGAGTGCTATGATGTCACAGCTCACAGTAACCTCAAACTCTTGGGCTCAAGCGATTCTCTTGCCTCAGCCTCCCAACTAGCTGGGACAACAGGTACCCACTACAATGCCTGGCTTTTTTAGAGATGACATCCCACTCTGGCTCTAGCTGGTCTCGAAGCTGTGAGATCAGGCAATACACCTGCCTTGGCCTCTCAGAGTGCTAGGATTACAGGCATGAGCCACTGTGCCTGGCCTTTTTTTTTTCTTGACATGGAGTCTCACCCTGTTGTCCCAGGTAGAGTACAATGGTGTCATCCTAGCTCACTACAACCTCAAACTCCTGGGCTAATCGATCCTCCTGCCTCAGCCTCCTGAGTAGCTGGGACTAAGGTGTCACACTAGGCTATTTTTTGTATTTTTGGCAAAGATGGAGTCTCACTGTAGTTGAGGCTGTTCTTAAATGCCTGAGCTGAAGAGAGCCTCCCAATTCTGCCTGTCCGAGTGCTAGGACTTACATGAGCCACCATGCCTGGCCCATTAGTTTTCTTATATATTTCCTAGTCACTTCCCCACAGTGTATCATCCCTTGAATCCCAAACTCTCTTCCCTTTGTTAAAGGGGTATATAAATTCCTGAGTTAATCACTTCTTTGAGTTTTACTTATGTTCTATGAACTGTGCATATAAATACTAATAAAAATTGCATGTCATTTTTCTTATTAATCGATTTTTGTTAGCTTAATTCAGATGTTCCCAGTTATTGAACAAAAGAGGGTAGAGGAAAAGTTTTCTCTCCTTAACAATTCAATGGAAAGGTAACTTCATAAGGCTGAAGAATTTGGGGATACCCAGGCAGCTACATTGGGATGATAGATGGTTAGATAGATGGAAGAAAGGACAGATTGATTGATGGCTCAATGAATACATGGTCTGGCAGATAATTTTATTTGTTCCTGCTTAGCTTCCCTTCTAAGCATTTGCCAATGGGTATTCCTATATCTCCATCATGGCAAATGTTCTACCGGACAGCAACGCCTTGGTATTCAACATAGACATGCCCTCATGAAAAGCAATTGGATTGCAAATCAGTAATTGTGATAAGGTTTCTCTGCTGCCATGTCTTTAATCAAGGACATAAACACAGAAGCCTCTTATGTCTGTTTCTGTCTATTTTGTCTAAATATGTTTGACAAGGCTCCCTGATCCTTAACCCAGTCATGGGTCCCTCTGATTTTGTCTTCTAATCATCTATAGAATTTTTATTTATAACGGATTATCATATTTAGGTTCTGAAAAGTGCTTTCTTCTTCTCTGATTCTTTTTTTCAAAGTTCCAGTCACGTACCACTAAGGAGACAACAACCAAAGCAAATAGACAGCCATCAGAATGGGAAAAGATATTTGCATATTATGAATCAGACAAAAGCTTGAAAACTAGGATCTACAGAGAACTCAAATTTATCAACATAAAAAAGCCAACAATCCCTTATATCAGCAGGCAAAAGAGATGAATAGAACCTTCTCTTAAAAAGATAGACAAATGGCTAATAAACGTATGAAGAAATGTTCATCATCCCTAATTATCAGAGAAATGCAAATCAAAACCACCCTAAGATATCACCTAACCCCAGTAAGAATGGCCCACATCACAAAATCTTAAAGCTAAACATACGGGAGGGGTTGTGGAGAGAGGGGAACACTTTTACACTGCTGGTGAGATTGCAAACTAATACAACCTTTTTGGAAGGAAGTATGGAGAATCCTCAAAGAACTCAAAGTAGACCTCCCATTTGATCCCGTAATCCCATTACTGGGCATCTACCCAGAAGGAAAAAAGTTATTTTATCATAAGGACATTTGCACTAGATTGTTCATCACAGCTCAATTTATAATTGCCAAACTGTGGAAATAACCTAAATGCCCACCAACCCAGGAATGGATTAACAAGTTGTGGTATATGTATACCATGGAATACTATTCAGCCACTAAATAAATGGAGACTTTACATCTTTTGTATTAACCTGGATGGAGATGAAACACATTCTTCTTAGTAAAGTATCACAAGAATGGAGAAGCAAGAATCCAACGTACTCAATTCTGATATGAGGACACTTGATGACCTAGTACATGGTGGGGGGTGGGGGAAGGGAAGGAGGGAGGGGTGGGAGAGGTCACAGTGTGTGACACACCTCTTAGAGGTGGGACACAATTATAAGAGGGACTTCACCTAACAAGTACAATCAGCGTAACCTGGTTTTCTGTAACCTCAATGAATCCTCAGCAAATAAATAAATAAATAAATAAATAAATAAATAAATTTGATTTTATTTATTTATTTTTTGGATTTAAAGTTCCAATCTTGTTCCACAGATGCAACATCTTCTATCTCACTGGTAATCTCTTTTGTTTGTTTACATTTTCCTGTTCCTTCTATGTATGTTTGTGTATATGTTTTCTTTCCCCTTCTTTTTTTTTTAAGAATCTGATGTTTATTGAATTTTCTATCAACCTTATTTCCATCTTGTTTAAGAGCCTATGGAAGAACAGATTAAGACCAGTCAGTAGTGGTTCCTACTCATTCAGCGGTCTGAGCTATGGGAGCTGCAGGCCAGTCTTCCATGCAGGCTGAACACTCTAGTCTTTAGTATAGAACAGCTGAAGAGGCACAGAAGGCACCTGGACACTTGAGACCAGTCTGCAACCTCAGGTTGAGTAGCAGTAAATTCAGGAGGTGCAGCATTTCATTCATTCTGAAATTGCTCTCTGGTCACAGTTTTCTCAGTGGCAGCCTGCTCTTCCTTTTCACCCTCCTCAAGATCCCCGTAGAAACAGAGGTTATACATCACCTCCCACAGGTGTTTACAGGAGATGGTACCACCTACACACTGAACTCCCCAGACCAGCATCTACCACATCACACCAACTGAGTGAGCTCCCTTGCTGTGTTGCATGAAATGGCAATGGCCATGTAATGCACAAGAGAATCTGTGTTACACAGAGCAATGGTAAACAGGTTACTCTAAGATGCCTTTGTGAGAGGCTGGTGGCCAGTGTGGGCTGGGATCATTAACCATACATGGCTCCTGGAAAACTGCCAAAATCTGATTACTGAAGTTTGCAGGAATATAATGACAAGTAATAGAAATGCAAAGGCAAACATCATCATGGCTTGCTGGCCAGTATTCCTGGAAGATGTGACACTGATGGCAGCAGGGGTTTCAATGGCAACAATGGCATGAGCTGCGAGCAGAAGCTTCCTCCAAGTCTTCAGATATATGATGCAGATGCCATCACTTTTCCTGCTGTAGATGTACTGTTTGAAAGTCAAAGTTTGTGCTACCTAAGTAGGTACCTGCTATTAAAAAAAAACCTCGGCTTGGCGCCTGGCTCAAGCGGCTAAGGCGCCAGCCACATACACCTAAGATGGTGGGTTCAAATCCCCAGCCCGGGCCTGCCAAGCAACAATGATGGCTGCAACCAAAAAATGGCCGGGTGTTGTGGCGGTCGCCTATAGTCCCAGCTACTTGGGAGGTGGAGGCAGGAGACTCGCTTGAGCCCAGGAGTTGGAGGTTGCTATGAACTGTGATGGCATGGCACTCTACCCAGGGGGACAGCTTGAGGCTCTGTCTCCAAAAAAAAAAAAAAAAAAAACTCCTTCATTTTGCAGGACATGAAGTTATTTTTCTTTAGTACCAAGATCTGCATAACTATAAAATTTATATATGGGTGGCTGCTGTTCCTCTACCTATTCCCTGAATAGCTATCAGGTTCTACTAGCATAGAACAGGAAAAAATAAGGCATCACTTTGCATGACATTTGCCATATTATAAAATCATTTGTCTATTGGCCTCAAGTCCCTAGACTCTAATCTCTCTGAATGCATGTACTGTATAATTTTTCACCTACGTGGCCCCATTGTCATTGTAGACATTATAATTTTTTTAACCTTCCTTTGAATCTTTCCTTCCTTCTTCCCCTTTCTACTCCAGGTCTCAATATCATTTACCAATGTACTTTACGTGGGTCTGTTGTTTTGTCTTAATAACCCCAAGGTTTCTGCCATAGTCAGCACATTGATGAAAATCGAGGGACAGTCTCAGGACATCTTAGGGAAGTGGCCATTATAGAGATTTTGATCTCTGACAGAGTGTTTCCAAGAGCCAATCACCCTTTCAAAGGGCTATCAGGTTTCTACACAGAGAGAACCTGTTTTTACCAGAATCTTTGTGCTTCTTGCAGCATACTCCAAAAATCTCTCCTCAGGCCACCAATTCCTGGAAACTTGTTCTTACTGCACTGGTTCCATACCCATGATTGTTTTATTAGAAGAACTTGCCAAATGGGTCTCGTAAAACTATTGGAGCAAACCTTCACTTGCAACTCAGGACAAACCCTGGGCAGCAATTTCAAGCCACAGGATGAGCGTCCCTTCAATATGATGTATTTACTTTCCATCCTTCAACAATAGAAAGGCCTGGCTCGGTGCCTGTGCCTCAATCGGCTAAGGCACCAGCCACGTACATCTAAGGTGGCGGGTTTGAATCCCCAGCCCGGCCCACCAAACAACAATGATGGCTGCAACCAAAAAATGGCCGGGCGTTGTGGCGGGCGCCTGTGGTCCCAGCTACTTGGGAGGCGGAGGCGGAGGCAGGAGACTCGCTTGAGCCCAGGAGTTGGAGGTTGCTATGAGCTGTGATGCCACGGCACTCTACCCAGGTGGATAGCTTGAGGCTCTGTCTCAAAAAAAAAAAAAAAGACTACTTCATCTTCACCTGCAATGGTGGGATATTAATAGATAAAGCAGAAAATAATCAAAAAATAAAATTTCAAGCATCTTTACTAAATACAAAAATAATTATCTAGATTATTTGAAAGTAGTTGGTTATCTCTGGGTGAGAGAAAATTTTGGTACCAGAAGAGTTCTGCTATTTGTGTGTATATGTGTGTAAAAATAGCTTTGTAGACTTAATTGTGTTAAAACTGTTCACATTTATAACTTTGATGTTAAAATATTTTTAAAGTAAAGTGTTTTCTCGGGGCCAAGAACTTTGAGCAAAGTTCCTGGCTCATGGAGGACAATTTCCACCACCATGTTCAAAGGTCCCAAATCTTCCCAATTTAATTCAAAGCAGTTACAGTCTACAAGCGTGTTAACATATTAAAATGATTTACTGGAAGAAAAGATGATTAATTTCTTAATAAAAATAAACAATCTTAAGACTAGAAGTTGAATTTTCCTGTAACTTATCTATTTGTTCCTTGTTCTTCCATTTCATGGGGAATCACCAGTGTTTGGATTTTAACCTAGAGATATAAACTCCTATAGACGGCATATAGTTGGAAGGAAGGATTGATTAGGTAGTGTCTGCACGGCTTAGAGTGACCAGAGCTGGATTTAATTGCTCAGCCAAAGTAGTTTCAGGGCATAAATTACTTCTAGAGTAATTTATAGCCAGGGAATAGACTAGGGGATATGAATACAGAATGGTCTCTGATAACCTAACACATCAAAGGAACTCCAACAGTGGCACACAGGATACGTAAACTCGATAAAATCAGCCTAAAAATGATTTCCAAAGATTGTTTTTCTACCTTTGAGGTTTTGTTAGGGCAACCGATTGACAGCTACCTAACATGAGAGTTTTTTAAAAACTCTCTGATGTATGACCAATATAGTAATTGTGTTGCAGTATTTGTATAGAATGGAGCTAAACAATGTGGTAAAACTGATCCCTTCAATGAAACACATGCTTATTAGGCTGGCCCTCCAAATAGCTCTATTTTATCAAGACAACCTATTTCACGCCAGAGGTATGCTGTCTGATCCTTTTTATCCTTCTGAATACACAGACCATGTGTCTAACAAAGAGCATGTGTAAGCTACAGAATATAAGGATGGGAGAAACAAGGCAACGTGGTGTACTCCCACCTCCTTCTGAATAGCAGCAATTACAATTCACAGCTGTTGGCTGCCCAGATGTTTCTTGCATTTAGTGCTCTGTAATGTACATCAGAATATATTGTATCATCGCGATTTCTGTAAACTAGACAGTTCTGTATTCTAAATCCTGCAGACCAGATCCAGCGTGTATATTTTATCTTCAGATTAGGTTTCCTTTCCCTCCTCCTCTCCCCTTCATTTGCTTAGGGCATTTGCAGTTCAGAAACAAAAGACATTTACAGCTCAGAGTTTAGCGGTATGAGGGTGTAAGTGCCGGTCAGGCCTGATTTATGTTGCACTTCTGATAAGCAGCGGAGGAGAGCAGAATGGGGGTTTGGGAAAGCTGGTGAACTTGGCTTGACTTATGTCCTGTGCTTTTGTAGGCAGCCAACATCCCTCTGGTGTCAGAACTTGCCATCGATGACATTCATTTTGACGACTTTTCTCTCGACGTTGATGCCATGATCACAGCTGCTCTCCGCATGTTCATGGAGCTGGGAATGGTCCAGAAATTTAAAATCGACTATGAGGTAAGATCTTCTGTCTTGGGTGATCCAAGGAGCGCACCTGGGGCAGTGTGTTAGCCACTCTGAACCTTGGGTTTTCCAAACACAAAATGGGGATGGTAATCTCTTCCGTGCATACCTCATGAGATGACCGGCTGAGTCCGGTGAGATGTTTGTGGAAGGTTACTAAGGGTTACTCAGATGCCAGGTGCCATTTGAATAGTGGCCCTCTGGAGACACTTACAACTGCCTGACACAAACTATCTGCTCCCATTTCAGACACTGTGTAGATGGCTTCTGACAGTGAGGAAGAACTATCGAATGGTTCTGTACCACAACTGGAGACACGCCTTCAACGTCTGCCAGCTGATGTTTGCCATGCTAACTGTAAGTGTGTCCAGTGATAGTGGAAGGTTAGCCTTCCTCTGTGTGAGCCATTCTCCTTGATGGTTCCATCTTTCTGAAAAATCGTCATGTGATTACTTTATTCATCTGCCCAGGTTATGGGAATATACACGTGGCAATTTCTGAGCTTTAAAGCTGTAAAGTCATTGACACCTTGAAACAGATGCCGCCGTGGAATGAGCCTCTTTTCAATGTTTTGTCTTGGTAAAGTGGTTCTTTTAAAAAGACATGCTCGATTTTCAAAGGAATCTTTTTGTAGAAAAAATCAGAGCTGGATGACAGAACAAAGAGATCACTGTATATGACTCTCTGGGCAAGTGACCATGACCACAGGAACATGGGAATCCTGAGCAAATGCAGATTTAAGAGAATATCCAGGGAGGCCAATGGGGTAGGAAGGGACAGGAATGAATGCTCTGAGGATTTAGGGGCTCCCTAGGCATAAAATCTCTGCTCCCCGGGGCTAGAACCCAGGGACAGTGGCCAGTCTGCTTCATGGAGATTCCTAGTGCAGCTGGCCAGAGGTAAACCTTAGTGTTTAATCTGAAAGCAAATATTTGTGGCCAAGATTGAAATCAAAGCAAAATCCCTACTTAATCCTCATTGGCTGGCCAGAAATAAGGCTTGTTTTGGCCTTCTTTCCACTACATTGTTAAGCTAGCACCAAGTAAAATGCTTTCTGGGATAAACATGTGGGTTTCTTTTGCCTCATAGTCACACATGCACATGTTTGCATACGTGCATATGTGTGAGTGTGTATACACACACTGACCATACCAAAAACAAAGAGAGAATGCGGATTTGGGATTCTCACCACATCAATACAAATGCCTTATATTCTTGCACCCAAGTTAAACACAAAGTTGGGGAACTCCAAATGAACAGACTCTCCTGCTTCTTCCTCATGAAAACCTATGTCTCGTTCTCTGCCTATTAAACTTTTACTCATCCTTCAAGGCCTTGCTCTAATGCCAGTTTTTCTACAAAGTCTTCTCCTTCCTCCCAGAACATCAATAATTACTTCTTTCTCTACTCTGTACCTAGTACAACATATTTCTTTCTACTGCTTATTTTAAATTACAAACCTCTCCTACAGAGTAAGCTGCTTAGGAGGAAGAGGTCATTTTTTATTCTTTTAACAGCATTCACTTATTGATCAACTACCATTTATTGAGGGCCCCACCACCACCCTTCACACTGTTCTGCATCTAGTAGGTTTTCAACAAATATACATTGGATCAACAATGGAAATGAGCATACAGCATAAGAAGATGGGACCAAAACATCTTTTATACTCAGGGATTTGGGTTTGGGATCCTCAGCTATTTATGGAACAGGCAGAAAGCACTGGACTGGCCCGTCCTTATGTCATAGGCACCATCAGAGCAGTGAGCTAGTCAAGTAAGAAAGTGAGAAAAGAAGATGCTTGGAAGCCTAAGGCTTAATCGCTCAAGTGCCAGCATCGCCAGAGGGAAAGAACACTTTCATTTGCTTTTCCATATCGTATCTCAATAGATGAAGAATAATTTTCTGTGTGCAGAGTTCATGTGTCTGGCTCACAGAGGATGTTTACTAGGAAGGAATTAGTAACTGATCGTTTTGGTGAACCTGTGGATCTATGGTGAATTGCTAAAATAAGTAAGCAGGAACCTTGTTTGATGAAAGAGAAAGGAATGGCCATGACCTTGTGAGTTACAGATGTCAAGCCCACAGAGACATATTTTTATGAGCCTTAAAATAGTTGGGATGGGGGAATCTGGTAAGAACAGCAGAATCAGAGTAAACACTCAGGAGGAAAAGGAAACATACACACAGGTTTCATCAGTATTTCCATGATATGGCAATCTTGATCAAGAAACTGAGGACAGTAGAACTCTTTATGTCATGACAGTGGGGATGCTCATACCCTCAGAATGTTTCCAGGTTGCATTTGTTCTTGGAAGTATGCTCAGGGGTCTTGAAGAGTATCACTGTGGGAGAAGGTTTGGTGTTTTGGTTTTTGTGGGGTATTTTTTTTTTTTTTTTGCATTTCTACTAATACACAAAAAGAGGATATTTCATCATTAAAGTTCTCTAAGTGGGGGTAGAAAGGATTGCAAAATAAAAACATGACTTTGGAAAGAATATGTTAATAAATATCTTCTTCTCCCTCACGTTGAACTGAGTAGCCACATCTAGGAAATATATGATTTTCTGTTCATTAAACTTTTGTTGAACTTGACTAAGGGTTACAATAGGTTTAACATGGTAAGTTTTACCTGTCTCTAACACAAGTAAGTATCTTCTGCAACTTGACCAAACATTGCTTGCTAAGTATGAATAAAAATGAATTAAATTCACTCTTCAATTCCAATCTCTGAAATATGACCTCAGCACATGGCAAATGATACCCTACTTACGTCCATGAACGGACATGAATGCTCAGGCCCTCCTGAATACTTCTGGGTCTTTCACTGTTTGGGGTTCATCGGCGATCCTAATTCCATTCAAGTGATCTCACATTTCATATTCACGTGTTGAATTAGAACCAAAATTTTCTGTTATTGGGGAAAAAAAGAAATTCACCATCACAAAGCTAGGGTGGCACGTGTGTGCCATATTTTCCTCTAGATGGAGCTCCAAGGCAAAGTTTCCCAGCCAGTTGCCAGCAAAGAGGAGGGGAAACGGGTTACCAACCTTTCTCAAAAGTACTTCTTTCCTTCTAGCTCAAAAGATACCAAAGCACACACCCTGCCACAAAACAAATGCTTTTCTTAAAATAGACACAGAATGTCTATTTTAAGCCAGTCTTCCTGAAAAGAGCATCTCCTGTCTAAAGGGACCGGTTTAATGACTGCCTCCTTGCATACGGTGCTGTTACCATGAATAATACAGTGTTCTCTATGTGACCTGAAATCTATGATTATGTATTTTCCAAAGCCTATTGTCTCTGGGAGTGGGAAGATTGGTAGTTGTGTGTCACTGCTCAGCTAATTTTGCTGAGCAAATGTACAACAAGACAAGCAAATTATAAATACATACACACCCCAGTTTTCTTTAACCCTAACACCATTTCATACATAAGAACATGTGGGTTTCCTTTGCCTCAAAGTCACAGCATTGTATTTTGCGAGAGTATTCAGGTTCATGTCTAGGTAACAAAGGTTTTTTTTAAAAAAATAGGACAACTTTGTAGGACAGGCATTTTGATATAAAACAACAGGCATTTTAGTTCACCAGGTGCCCTGTTAATGACTTATTAATTGGTTCCATGCCTCCAACCTGAAATTTCAAATTCATAACATGAAAGCTTCAATGTTACCATTTGCTTTACAGGAGATGCTTAGAGGGGCGGCGCCTGTGGCTCAAAGGGGTAAGGCACTGGCCCCATATGCCGGGGGTGGTGGGTTCGCACCCAGCCCCAGCCGAAGACTGAAAAAAATAACAATAATAATTAAAAAAAAAAAAGAGATGCTTAGATAGATAAAATTTATAAAATACCTTTAATTTCCTTCATAAATACTGTAGGTAGTGCCAGTTACCATTTATGGTTAAAAAGAAGAATAACAACCTCCGGGTCAGTGAAGATGATACAAATTATCTTTATTGATAGACGTTTGTAGAGTAAATATTCCATCAAGCACAAGCCTAGTGAAAGTTGATGGACACATTTCTATTCATGATGCATACCAGGTAAAGGAAATGACCGTGCTTTTGTTCCTATTCCACAAAATAAAAGGCCTGGAGTGACGCCGAGGTTGCAGATACTTTTTGCAGTATTATAAATGATGTATGAGCTCTGACAGATTTTCCGGGGCAGGGTAGGGGGAGAAAGATTTCCTTAAGAGTCAGTATTCTTTACTGTCCCATAAATGTACTCATTAGCACTTTGGGCCATGCCCTGCATCCTGTAGGGGCTCAATAAAGATTAATTGAATTGAATGAATTTAGTTTAGGGTAATATTATACAAGAGACTGTGTTGCTCAGTGTCCAGTTAAAAAAGAAAATCTATAAAATGATGAACAACTATCACTGCTCGAAATCTTGTTCTTTCTTCCTATCACACTAAGGTTCAACCAGGGTTCATATAGAATATTATGATCTTGCAGAATTCACTGGATATGAAAAGAGAAGAGCACATGATCACATTAAAATTTATGGTGTTGCTGGCAGTGCGGCGCTGGTGGGGAATTGCAGTTAAACACTAATAATAACCAAGTATCACGGCAAACACATCGACACCCCCTGACATTTACTGGGGGCTTCTTAAATCTTCGTGTGGGGGTAGTGTGTTTAAATCCATATTTGTGTTGTCAACAAGGTTATTGTTACAGATAAGGTAAGCCGTTCCATTGATAATTCAAACTAGAGAGCAGAAGGGATGTTTAGGGAGAAAATTCACCTTCTTCACCAGCTTGAGCATAATGTGCCGGCTGCTGTCTGCAGTTTTCAGAGATGTCCTTGATTTTTTGAGATAGAAAATTTCTCCGGGAAGGAGATCTTAGAAGCGTAATGGACACTCTCCCCCACCCCCTTCCCCCGGGGTCAAAACCAATTGAATTTTTAAGTAAAATATTTTTACTCAATAACAAATCAAATTCCTTTGTAGATTGTAATATTGGAAGTTTCAAAGACAGAGATCTGGGTATTTTGTTCTGTAACTGACTATAAAACAATAATCCTATTTATAATCATCAAACGTCATTTTACATTGCATTTCCTCATCAATAAAAGTAGTGCCTCGCTATATTACTTTAAAATAAATGGCCACATTATCCTAGCAACACAATAAAATCTGCAGGTTAGGAAAGCCAATTTTTTAATTTTCATGCAGATGTAACTTATAAGATGGCAAATTTTAATTTAGGAAAGGAATCCTTTTTGATGCTTTTGCAGCGTATCAACACTGGACACTATACATTAACTATGGAGTGAATCTATTTGAATATACATTTACATTACATTTAAGACTGTCTTTTAATCATTTAAGAAGGTTTCTAGTTTTAGTCTCTCTACCCACAACTCAGAGCCCCAATTAGGCACTTCATGCTTCTAGCTGACATTGCCTTTATCCACATTTATTTTATAAAAGAAAAAAGGCAAAGCCACACATAATTAAGAACCTAGAGTGCTAATAACCAAACATACAATTGGGCAGAAGGATAATCCAATCCATTTCCTCTCACAGGAGAGTAACCTCCATAACTCACTTTAAGCGCTGCCATTCATGAGTTATGGGTCATTCCCTTTCTAGTGAAAATAAATTCTCCCGCACCATCAGCCGGAGCTGGGTATTTTTCTTAGGACATGTAAATTGTAAAAGTGTATGAACATAATCATGTCCGGCGTTAAAGGGAAAGTATAAGCTCTTGCTCTCGGACACAGGCTTGTAAGGAAAAAAGCATGTGGTTTGGAGCCTGGGGCTGCCGAGTTACAATACGGGATTTTTGATTAAAGTGAATTTATTCTTGAGATTTTTATGGTGTTGGTAAACTGCTTAATCTGTCGCTTTGTGTTTTATGATGCCAGCCGAATCCTCCAGGTCAGGGAGACCCAGCAGCAGAGCCACGGTCGTTTGTCACAGCCTCCATTTTCCACGGTGTATGACTTCATAGTGGCACTTTCTTAGGATTGAAACCTGATACCCAGGGGCGTTAAGTTGGGAGCTTTAAAAAAGTTTTAATTCTTCATGGGTCGCATGTTTAATTTTGGCACAGTGATGGCTAATAAAAATCGGGGTAGGCTTTGAAGAAGCTGCATATTCTTAAAATTCATCGGCCTGGCCTCCGTGGCACTTTGAGAGATCTGTCTTTCTGCACAATTAATGTATACGAAGGGATCTGTTTCATTGTCTGTGCTCACAAACCATATGTTATACGCAGCTCACTCGTAATTTATCAAAAATAAAATATAAATTATATCTCTAATCATGGACAAACATGCTGTCCTTGTCTTCAAAAAACAATCACAAAGTACATCTATTCTTAGTGTTGAAAGCTAAGAATCTGATATTCTATTTCTTTTGTTTCTTTAAAAAACATAGTGTATGTGCTCCATAATTAAAGCTATGTTCATTTATTATGTAAATTGAAGTGATCATCTCAGGTCTTTATTAAGATATTTAGTCCAAAATGTTCCTTATATCATTTATAAATCTTCTTGTACCTTTTTTCAAAATACAAAAGCAGAAATATATTAATCAATTTTTATTTGACCACATCATGACTTTTTTAGAATGAAATAAAGAGTATTGACAAATGCCAGAGATTTACTTTAAAATACTCCAGCAAATAAAAGTAATAAACAAAACCCTGCATGTGAACAGACAGATGAAACAAGATGGGCTAAACACAGATGCTGTTGAAGTTAGGTGATGTCTATATTGGGTTCATTATAGCATTCCATTTTTTCTTATATTTTTAACTTTCCAAAATACAGATATGTTAAATTATGGTAATAAGTAGGTTAAAAATTAAGTCTTAGAAGTGGTTAAAATATAATAAAATACAATAATAATATTGTATAAAATCAATATAATATTTTATTCATGCATCAAACATCTACTTGACACATATAATTGTGTCAGATAGACCATTAAGTCCTGCTGCCTTGCCTTTCTGAGACTTACATGGACAAGCATTTGCAACACTATTTGAGGTTAAGAGTCAACATATGTCCAAAACATGAGTTAGGTTTTAAGATTTGATAGTAAGGACATTCATAAGTTTCTAGTTGTGAAAGTCATTAAAGCACAGACCATAAGGTATTTCTAACTCTAAGCTTGGTAAGAAAAGGATCATTTAGACCTAAATCAATATTTAATTAATGCCAAATCAATGTTTGGCTTACATTCATCTTGAAAAGAAAGAGAAGCAAATTCGATCAAAACTATCCCACTCTTCTGGATAATTCGATAAACTCCAATTGGTTTGTGGTATTGCATTCTTTAGTAAAGGAGATGTGGAAACATGTCAGTACTGGGTGGTGATTGCCCCTGAGCTGGAAATGTTCTGGTCTCTGGACCTCAAAGTGGGGCTGAAGTGCCTCCCTTTCAACTCAGCAAACTGAAATATTGGATGACCATCAGTATTATAAAAGCCAAGGGAGTAGGACCACTCGACGGAGGTGCTAGAGCTTGTCCAGTAGACATTTTTTTTTTTGAGACAGTCTCACTATGTCACCCTCAGTAGTGTACCATGACGTCACAGCTCACAGCAACCTCAAACTGTTGGGCTTAAGCAATTCTCTTGCCTCAACCTCCCAAGTAGCTGGGAGTATGGGTGCCCACCACAACGCCCAGATATTTTTTTGCAGTAGTTGTCATTGTTGTTTTTAGCAGGCCTGGGCCAGGTTCGAACCCACTAGCCCCAGTGTGTGTGGCTGGTGCCCTACTCACTGAGCTATAGGCACCAAGCCTCCAATAGGGATATTTCGCCCCACCCACCCACCCATACAGACTTGTCTTTGAATATCTGTTCTTCTGCTATACTTCTTTTACATACTATCTCTGGTTGGCAAAGGAAAGAACTTTTTTAAAAAAATAAGCTATGATGTCACCCCAAGAAGCATAAACATACTGGTAAACACTCTTGGTAGGCAATTGAAATCTTCTTCCATCCTAAACCTTAAAGTCATCTGCCCAAGTTTATTTATTGCCAAAAAGTGTATCAAATGGTTTGATACCATCCACTTGCCCCTTAGATTTATATGTTGAGAGGTTGCCATATTCCATCTTGAAGCAAACAAAATTAGGTTGTAAAAAGAAGTGTGCTGGCTTGCTGCAAATGCACATGGAACTCAAACATTCCCTGACTGCCCTGATCCAACTATGATGAGAATTTGTGCTGAATTGGGAGGTGAATGAAGACACCCTTCTTCTAGAACCGTCAGTCTCTGTTAGGAGATGTAAGTTTCACAAACCAACTGCTTGTGTTAAGGATGACCTAGCAGAGCTGGACCTGCCTATTGACAACATTATGATTGGGGCCATTGTTTCTTAGAAGATACAGGCACCTTGTGTATGGCATTTACAATGAAACCCTTGAGGACTGCTTTTTGGCTGAAATAAATTTGATTTTGGCCAGGCACAGTAGCTAACCTGTAATCCTAGCACTCTGGTGAGAAGACCAGACAAGGAAGACCTAGACCAAGGTGGGAAGATTGCTTGAGCTCTAAAGTTCTAGACCAGCCTAAGCAAGAGCAAGACCCCATCTCTACTGAAAATAAATATTAGCCAGGCACACCTGTAGTCCCAGCGACTTGGAAAGCTAAGTCAAGAGGATGGCTGGCTCAGCGCCTGTGGCTCAAGCGACTAAGGTGCCAGCCACATACACCTAAGGTGGCGGGTTCGAATCCCCAGCCCGGGCCCGCCAAACAACAATGATGGCTGCAACCAAAAAATGGCCGGGCGTTGTGGCGGGCGCCTGTAGTCCCAGCTACTTGGGAGGCTGAG
>CAUYQV010041562.1:0-30510 GCA_963574575.1 Galagoides demidoff
CGTTCAAACCTTAACGGCTCCCCACTCAAATCCTCCTATCAGAACTCCCCACATACCCACTCCCCTATACCTTCTCTCCGTCCCCTAATGTTTCCCTATAAAAGTAGCCTGTGACAGCCGTTCGAGGTCCTTCTTCCTGAGCGGCTGAGGGACCCTGACGCGTCAGCAATAAACTTGCCTCTTGCTTTTGCATCGACCCGAGTCTGGTAACTGTTCCTTGGGGCCGGCTATCGTGGCTGGACCCCGTTTTGGGTCCAACAAGACAGAGTCTCACTTTGTCACCCTCGGTAGTACCATGGCGTCACAGTTCACGGCAACCTCCAACTCTTAGGCTTAAATGATTCTCTTGCCTCAGCCTCCCAAGTAGCTGGGACTACAGGCACCCACTACAATTCCTGGCTATTTTTTTGTTGTTGAAGTTGTCATTGTTGTTTAGCTGGCCCGGGCTGGGTTTGAACCTGCCAGCCTCAGTGTATGTTGGCCAGCACCATAACCACGGTGCTACAGGTGCCAAGCCTATGCATATATTTATATATATAAAATTTTTATTGAATTCAAAAGTTATTCTTAAAAACATCATAGAAATAAACCATGATAATTATTTCTTAAAGTTATGATGCTATGCTTTTCATGATCCTAAAACAGCCCACCTTTGTAGCTTCCTCTTTAGTTACTCCCTCTCTGTACATCTCATTCCCCTTCCTCTACAAAATACCCACCCTTCTCCTGACATTCCCTGCACCTTAACATTTCTCTGCTCTGCCTACCCCTCTCCCTCTGCCTGGAATGTTTTCCTCAAACCTCATCCCATTCCCCCTTCTGCACTCACCACCTTGACAAAAACCTAGAAAACTCAGTATAACTTTCCTCTATCTCCCAAGCAGAATTAGTCACTTCACTGATCCTACTGAATTATAATTATTTGTATGTGTTTATATCCCCTAGGAAACTAAGCACTCCCCATTAGCAGCATCTCCATCATAAGAAACTATTCACACCTAGGGGCTATAACACAGACCATGGATTTACTCTTTTAGAGCTTAAACATTATCCTTCAAACAGAGTAATTACTGCTGCTAATGTGTATGCATATGCATGTATGTTCTGTTGTTGTTGTTGTTCTTAACTTATTTCCTTGGTGTTTCCAGAAATATTTCATAAATTGCATTATGATAGCTGACTGTCAACACCTATTCAATGGAGTAATTCAGGTACCTTCTGAAATGATACATAAATTCTGCCTTCAAAAGTTATCAAGGTGGCTCTGCACCTATGGCTCAAGTGGCTAAGGCGCCAGCCACATACACCTAAGGTGGCTGGTTCGAATCCAGCCCAGGCCCACCAAACAACAATGACAGCTGCAACCAAAAAATAGCCGGGCGTTGTGGCGGGCGCCTGTGGTCCCAGCTACTTGGGAGGCTGAGACAGGAGGTGCACTTGAGCCCAGGAGTTGGAGGTTGCTGTGAGCTGTGATGTCACAGCACTCTACCCAGGGGGACAGCTTGAGGCTGTCTCAAAAAAAAAAAAAAGTTACCAAGGACAAGAAGGCAGGAGTAGGTGAGCATGATTTCTCTGTCTACACAAACTTTTCTCTGAGTTTTTATTAGTCAAGGTCAAAATATTTTCTACTCAAATATTTTTGTCTTTAGTGTATAATTTGTTCTTGCCATGAGAAGATACATGAATTCTCTTCTTCTCTTCACCTCTTCTTTACTATTATTTTAATTGACAGAGGCCGGGACAGTTCATACCCTTGGTAAGTAAAATATTATAGGGCTGGCGCCTTCCACTCCTAGGGAGACTGGACTGACTCTTTCACCCGTCATAAACAAATAGATAAAGATCTAAATAAAAATTAGGTGAGTATTTTTAAATACTCTACGTACCTGGGTTGAAACAAAGGTCAAGATTGTATTATTATGAAGAGTTTTGCCTAAACAGAGCTCCAAGTCATTGACAAAAATGCCAAATGCTCTTTATTTATGTGGCTGGGTTTTGACAATTATTTGTTTGGTCAATAAAAACTTCTTGAGCAACTTTTGTGTTCGGACACTATGCCAGAAACTAGGATTCAAAGGAAAAAAAAACCCCAGAAAACAAAAACAAACAAAAAGAAATGATTAATAGGATTTATCCTTGTCCCTTAGGAATTCACAGTCTACTTAAGGAGACAAATAAAAATAGAGGACCACAATGCTTGTGGCAAGAATCATAATGGATGCATTCACGGGCCATTTGGGAGGAGCAGTTAACCCAGTTCTGGAGAAGAAAGAAATTCTTCCAAAAGAGAGAATGTTTAATTTAAGGACTGAAAGCTGAGTAGGAAGTTGAAGATAGGAATGGGGAGGTAGGTGAGAAGTTCTAGGAAAATGGAACATTATGTTCAAAAACCTGAAGGGAAAAAAAAAGTCACTTTTAAGGAAACTACAAGTAATTGGATGTGGCTAAAGCACTGGAGGCAGGGGGCAGTGAGCGAAACTCAGCTGGAGGAGGAGGCAGTACAGTGTGGGGAAGGGCCTGGGCTTTTAGACTACTCTGAGGAGGCTAGAGCACTAGGGCATTGAAGCAGGAGCCGGATTGCTTTCCAGCAAAACAACCATTCAGTTGCATCATAGAGAACTGATGATGAGAGGAAACAAAATAAACCAGAGCCTCTTTCAGTTATCAAGAAAAAATTGGAGCCTCGAAATGGGAGCCTGAGAGTGGAATTATAAAATGAGAGCAAAACAGAACAAATTTGCAATATTATTTAAGTAGGGAGAATTAGCTGGACATGGTGACCATTGAACGTGGGAGAATGAGGAAGAGGAGGTATTATTCCAGAATAATTCCCAGCTTGTAATGTGGGGAACTAGGTACCTTTTGTCTTCTTTGTTAAGGTGTGGAGAAGATGGGGAGGAATTAGGGGTTCTGGGAGGTAAGTAAACAGGTTTATAGGTACTCAGGCTCCTTCCCACAAGCCTTCTAGGCAGCAGGTAAAAGATTGGAATCATCTGCATTTATTTAGCAATTTAAGCCTATGGTCCGCTGAGGATTGGAGTTGAGGAATTTTGCCAAGTCCAAGGCTCTTGGTTATGTTTACAAAGTAGACAAAGTAGGTTTCAGTAGCTCCCAGTCATTTTCAAATATCTCCTCTGAACACCTGATAAAATTCTTCCCAAAACACCAACAATATTTCTGGAAGTTTTCAGAAGTCATTCAAGAATAATGAACTCAAAAATTTCTCATTAAGTACTTCTTATTAGCTAGGCATGATGCTAGGTCCTGGGGCCACAGAGATGAATATAACTTAGGCCCTGCCTTCAGAGTCCTCTCAGTGCTGCTGAGTTCGAAGGCAATTCACAGAAGACAAAAGCAATGTCATTAGCACACAAAAGTGCCAAGAGAAGCAAGAGAGGGGAAAGCCTGAAAAGACCAAGGAAGGCCTCATGGAAGTGGAAGCCCCTGAGCTGAGTATGAGGAATGAATTTATCAGGCAGACAAGAGTCACAGAGCAGAGAAGAGTGAAGGACCCAGGAACACAAAACAATCATTTACATTTAGGAAACAGCAGGTGGTTCAGAATACTTGGGAGAAAGCAAGACCTGAGAGGTCACATCATAAACTGTCTATAACCTCCTATATCATAAAAAGGAGCAGATGAAAAGCCTACTGGGCAGCTATAAAGTGCCCTGGGAAAAAACTGAAACAGACTGAACTAAGGGACAGAGAAAATGACAGCAGATGAGAGAGATGAACAGTAGAAATGGAAAAATTAGAGATGTGAACTTTATATATATGCCAAAGTGTAACTGCATAGCAGCCAGGAAAAGTGATTTACATTTATGTTCTTACAATAAGTTTGTCTAACAGGAAGGTCACACCTAGACTTCTGAAATTGACACCAGTGAGGTCAAATACATCCTCCTACAGGACCTCCTTGGCCCTGCTGTTGATGATGGGCAAGTTAGTACTTATGGACAAAGACCTTATAATGTAGCCTGGTGGAGCATGAATACATGCACCATGGAACCCATTCATGGTCCTTGGGACTAGGAGGACCTGTGCTTGAAAATTGACTCCACTACTGACTATATGACTTTGAACTCAAACAAGATTATATTATTCATGATACTGACAATGATAATTACTCCTTATGTACCACCGGTGATGAGGAAAGAATATGTGTGTGTGAATATGTGCATGAACATGTGTGTGTACATTTAAGCTGGATAACACTACACAGAAGACAGCTATTTTTATTTCTACAGGGAATTGTCATAGTTATGGGCCAGCCTCAATAGCGTATACAACCGGGAAATGGCTCACAATTCCTCTCCCATCATGCCAGGTGTTTTGTTACTCAAAACCAATATCCTTAAGCTCTCCTGGTTGGTTTCAACTTACAGACATTTTAATCACCTTAAAAATTGAAATAATTGAATATTTCCTTAATAAAAAAGAAACTAAAATTAGTTATATCAGAGGGCATATGACATGAGGAGACATAAAAGAGCCCATGAGTTTAGGTTGACTCCTGAAGGATGCACTTGGAAATCTCTGTCCAAGGTGGCCATAAATGACATAAATGTATGCATGGTATTCAGGTCTTTTTATAAATAGCATCAATTCCATGTGTAATGTTACCTAATAGTCCTTTACCTTTCCCAAGAATTCCACCTGATCTTGTCATTAAGATTCCAAAAAGTTACTGATGCTAAAAATGTATACACACACGCATACATACACACATTCATATATGTGCACATTCCTCCGAGTTCAGAAACAGGTGTGCCTCTTCTGCTGCTACCAGCAGCTCCTTTTCCTCCTAGGCTTTTGCTCTCTTGGTCTTTCATCACTGAAGCTGATGTTTACCCCGGAGCTGACATTTTAACGTCAGCCCACCAGGTGTTCACAGTCCTCTCTCCCGTGACACTCCTATAGCAGATGGTGCAAATGGCCTGGCACATATATTCTGATTCATTGCAAAAACCAAACTGCCAGACTGCTGACTCGCTTGGCAAGAGAAGGAGAAAGTTGTTGCTGAAAAAAACTATTAGGAATTATCCTTCATGTGGTGACTTTGGACTTGTCCCTGCTTAAAGATGATTAGGAATTTACTTTACCAGATTAAACAAAGGCATTTAGAGGTGTGCCCTGTTTGCAAAGATAGCTATAAACTGTAGGAACTTGTCCTTGTAAAACAGGAGGCAAACAATAGGAAGTCAACACAAAATTAGACTGAATGTAAAAATTTTTTAAAGTTAATAGATTAAATGAGAATAGTAACATTTCTTTGGGGCTTTTTAATTTCCTGATATTATTCCAAAATTTCTAATACAAAATTGCTTCATAACGATACTATTAATAACTATTTGAAAATGTAATGCAATTCTTCTTGGCAAATCTAGAGAGAGAGAGAGAAAGGAGGGAGGGAAGGAAGGAGAGACAGAGAAGATCTAAATTAGATCTTAGAGCCTTAGAATTAGCCCTTCTATTTCCCTTCTATTACTTTACTTTACTTTTCCTTTGGGTCATTTTGAAACCTTCTATCCCCTAACACTTCAGTTAGATCTCTGATGTCTCCTTTGTAGGTTAAGCCACACCTACTTCCCACTCTATGCCTCAGTCACCCAACACAAAATCCTGGAATGAGTCACAATGCTAGAACTCTGGAGTTGTCTTTATTCAGTCTTCCCCCTACCTTTGGGTATATGGCCCGTCCCAAACCACAAGACTGCAGACTGGAGGCCCCTGCCTTAGATGGGGGAATCCTAGCCAGTTACTTTCCAGAGCTGTCTGATTTTCTACAACCCATACCCCAACATAGGCCTATTCCAAGTTTCCTTTATTGAAAGTGACTTGAACAAAGGTCTCAGCATGCTTTGCAGATGAACACCCATGATAAAGAAGAAATCTTAAATGGAGCAAAAAAAAAAAAAAGGCACCTTCCATAAGAAGGATTAAAAGGAAGGATAAGTAGATTTCTCATCAGAAATGATGTACAGATCATAGTTAGAAAAGAGTATAGCAACATCTTTAAAATACTGAAAGAAAAAAAACTGCCCATTTGGAATTCTGTCAAAATGTCTTTCCAAAATAAAGGTAAAGACAAACACTTTTTCAGACATACAAAAGTCAAAAGACTACATCACCTTCTAACTTACAGTACAAGGGATGTTAAATAAAGTCCTTTTGGCATAAAGAAAATGAGGTCAGATGAAAATACAGATCTATAAAGGAATGAAAACTACTGGATATGATAAATAAATAAGATAATTTTATCATTATTTAAATCTTTTTGAAGATGAGTCATGGCTAACTAAAATTGTAATATATTATTACAATTATTTTATTACATAAAAATAAAATATCTGACAATAACATAAAAGTTAGAAAGGTATAAATGAAAGTAAACTATTAAGGGTCTTCTATAATTCATAAAGTGATTTATATCACATGAGAATAAACTATGAAAAGTTAAAGATTTATAGTATAAATAAAAAACCACTGAAATAATAACACAAAGGGTTATAGCTAACAAGCCAGTAAATAGATAAAACAAAATCTTTAAAAACTTTTACTTCATTCAAAACAAGAAAAAAAAATGAGGACAAAGAGAACAAGAATAGATGAAACAAACAGCAAGAAGACAGATTTAAACCTAATCATATCAATGATCACATTAAATGTAAATGGTCTAAATACTCCAATTTAAGGTTACAGACTGTCATATTAGATTTCAAAAATGAGCCAACTTTATATGTCTATAATTAATGTACTTTAAATAGAAAGACACAGGTTAAGGATAAAAAAGTGGAGCAAAAATACAACCAATAGAATGGGAGAAAATACTTTGAATGGTCTACATAAGATAAAGGGCTGATAACAAGAATCTTTGAAGAACTCAAACAAATCAGCAAGAAAAAAATCAAAAAATCCCATAAAAGAGTAGGCAAAAAAACATGAACAGAAGCTTTTCAAAAGAAAATAGACTAATGACTGATAATGGTGGGGAAAATATCTCTAATCAGCAGGGAAATGCAAATCAAAACCACAGTGAGAGATCATCTAACTTCCATGAGAAAAGCATTTATCAAAAAGTCTCAAAACAACAGATGCCGGTGTGGTTGTGGAGAGAAAGAAACACTTATACACTGCTGGTGGGACTGCAAACTAGTATACTCCCTATAGAAAATATTATGGAAATACCTCAAAGCACTAGAAGTAGACTACCATTTGATCCAGCAATCCTACTGCTGGGGATTTATTCAAATGAAAAAAGTCATTCTATTAAAAAGACACTTCTATGTGAATTTATATTGCAGCACAATTCACAATTGCAAAGATGTGAAATCAACCCAAGTGCCTATTAATACACAAGTGGATTAATAAAATGTCATATATATATATGGAGTACTACTGAGCCATTAAACAATGGTGAACTAATACCTTTTGTAACAACCTAGATAGAATTGGAGATCATTCTTCTAAGGGAAGTATTGCAAGAATGGGAAAACAAACACCACATCTACCCACTATTATAACTAATTGTTCAACACCCATGGGCACTCATGGAAATAAAACTCAATGGACACCATGCAGGTAGAAGGAGGGGTGGGTGGGAAGGGTAAATTCATACCTAATAATGCACTACATGGGTGATGGGCACACTTATAACTTTGACTCAAACTGCACAAGAGCAATTCATCTAACCAAAATGTTTGTACCACCACAATATTCTGAAATTAAACACACACACACACACAAAGAATAAAGAAATGGAAAATGCTGACATAAATCAGAAGAAAGCTGGAGAAGCTATAATAACATCAGACAAAGTAGAATTCAAAGTAAAGAATATTACTAGTGTTAAAGTTGTTTCATAGTAATAAATGGGATGGATCAATTAATCAAGAGGTGCATAAATATTTATTCATCAATAAGAGAGCTTCAGCATTAAACAAAAGCTGATGGAACTGCGAGAAGAAATATATTTCAATAGACATTTCTCAATAATTGATTTTAAAAGTGGACAAAAAATCAGTAATAGGAAAAACTTAGCACTATCAATAAACTTGACCTAACTGATATCTCATAGGATACTCCAGCCAACAATATTCTTTTCAAGTGTACAGGAGCATTGTCCAAGATAAACTATATTCTGACCCATAATACAAATCTCAATAAATATAATTGGTTTTAATTTATACAAAATATATTCTCTGACCACAGTGAAATTCAATTAGAAATCAATAGCAGAAAATTATGTATTATACCCCGAACTATTAAGAAATTAAGTAGCATACACATTTCTAAATATCCCATAGGTCATAGAAGAAATTGAAGGAAAATTAAAAAGTATTTCCATGAGGAGGACATAACATCAATATTTGTAGTATGCCACTGAGCATTATTGATAAGGAAATTTGTAGTAGTAAATGCATATATATGTATTAGATATAATATCAAAAGCATCACCATAAAAGAAAATTCAATTTCATACAAATGAAAAAATCCCATGCCCTGAAAGACTGTTACAGAGAATGTAAAAAAAAGCAAACCACAGATCCAGAAAAATATCTGCAAATCATATATCTTGACAATGGACTTGTACCAAGAATACATAAATAACTCTCAAAATTTAGTAATCAGCAAACAACTTAGTTTTTAAAAAATAGACACTGTTTGAACAGACACTTCACCAAAGACATTTCATAGTCTTTGAAATGCTGAATAAGTTTATAAAATGATGTTCTATATCATTGTTCATTGGAGAAATGCAAATCTAAAATCACAACGAGATAGTATTACACATCTGGAAGAATGACTAAAATTAATAAGACTAATTATACCATGCCTAGAAAGGACATAGAGGAACTATAATCTTCACATATTGTCAGCAGGAATGTAAAATTGCATGATGACTTTGGAAAAGAATAAAGCAGTTTCACAGAAAGTTAAACAGATGCTAACTATATGACCAAGCCATTCCACTCCCCCATGTATTTCCCCAAGAGAAAAGAAAACATATACCCATGCAAAGACTTGTGCACAAATATTTATAGTAGCTTTGAATAGTAAAAAATGGAAAACATCCGAAACGTCCTCCAATTGATGAAAGGATAAACAAACTGTGGTATATCCATACAATGGAATATTATGTGGAAATGAAAAGGGAGAAACAACTGACAGATACTACATGAATGCATCTCAAAGGAATTATGCTGAGTGAGAGAATCAAGACCTAAAAAGAGTAAGCACTGCAATAGTGCATGATTCCATTTGTATAAACTCCAGAAAATACAAACTAATCACTGATGGCAAAAACAGATCAGTTGTTGCCTGAAAATAGGGCAGAGGGTCAGGAGAGTCACAAAGAAGTTTTGAGGTTGAGGTTCACTATCTTGATTGTAAATGAATCTTTTGTGGGCATATACATATGTCAAAACTCATCAAATTATACACTTTAAATGCATTATATGTCAATAATATACAAAGTTATTAGAAAATAAAATGCCACCCTACCTGTGATCAAGATCCCATTTGGTGATATTAAAATCACCAACTATCAAGAATTATCTAATTCTATGGTTTTCAAGCTGGGCCTTGTAGAGTTTCCTCAGAACCTGCAGAGGGATAGGGTTAGGGTTAGTAGTGAAGAGGGATAGGGTTAGGGTTAGTGGTTAAGAAGGATAGAGTTAGGGTTAGTAGAGCATAGGGATAGTGTTAGGGTTAGTAATGAAGAGGGATAGCATTAGGGTTAGTAGAGCAGAGGGATAGTGTTAGGGTTAATAGAGCATAGGGATAGTGTTGGGGTTAGTAATGAAGAGGGATAGTATAAGGGGTTAGAGGAGAGGGATAGTGTTAGGGTTAGTAATGAAGAGGGATAGTGTCAGGGTAAGTAGAGCAGAGGCATAGTGTTAGGGTCAGTAGAGCAGAGGGATAGCGTTAGGGTTAGTAGAGCAGAGGGATAGTGTTATGGTTAGTAATGAAGATGGACAGTGTTAGGGTTAGTACAACAGAGGGATAGTTTAGGGTTAGCAGTGAAAAACACAGGCACTGAAATCTATCATGCTCACATTCCAACTCTGCCAATTCCAGTAGAGTTAGTTAATAGATGATTCACTTAACTTATCTCAGCCTATTTGCTCATCTTTACAATGGAGCTAGGAAGTACTTATTTCAGAGAGTTGCTGCAAAGATTAAATAAAATAGGACAATGACAAGAGTATGGGGAGAGAGAAAGAAGGATAAGATAAAGTTGGAATTTTAGACATGGGGCATATTTCTTTCTGGTTCAAAGTAGATGCTATCAAATTTTTTCATTGAAAAAAGAAAAGGTAAAGAACAAGAAACATATTTTTGTCTTACCCATAAGCACTTAGAAATTGAAATGAAAATTCTGAGTGATATGTGGAATAACAGATATCTTAGAAACTAGAACCCTGCCAACCTATACTCCTGGCAAGTAGCATCAAATACTTGAGTTTTAGAGTAACAAAACACCTGAATGTGAGAGTCCCGATGAAGTACAACCAACCTGACCGTGGTGTCCAGATGCTCACATCCCATCATCTATTGGACCACTCTATCTGCTATCCCACAAATACTCCAAGTTCAGAGTGCCAAACCTTGAGTTTCTCATTTTTAACACTTGCACAATTACCACCACACCATGCAAACCCACAAATTCTGTTTCTCCCCAGGTATTTTCTACCTCAGTTGTGGCTTCAATGTGGTGGAAACTAATTTCCCATGACAGAAAGCCAGGAATTGACCATATTCCTCCCTCTTCCCCCATATTCAACCAGATCTCCAAATTCTGTCCATTTTTCATCTAACTTTGTCTACTTTTTTCTGTTTCATCATGTTTTCAATCTTCTTAGTTCTAGAAGCCACAACCTCTTATGTGAAATCTGATGATTGCTTCCTAACTGGTCTCCTTCTATTCCATCTTGTCCTCTTCTGAATCCCCTGCTATGATGCTCACAAACATCTATCTAAAATACTCAGTCATCCTGCTGATTAAATCCTCTAATGCCCCCCCCCACCTCAAGCCAGTGTCTATAAGCCAACCACAGGTGCCTTAGCAATGGTATACAAACTGTCTCCTGGTGTGGCTTCCATTTGTACCTCAAGGTGCTCAGCTGCTGTACCCTCAGCCTCCCATCTTTATGGGGCAGCAATAATGAATTTCTAATTACTACAACATACCATATTTCTGTGTCATGGACATTCAAGGCTTTCTGCCTAGAAGGTCCTTTCCACCTTCTCTTGCTGACCTAGTGAATTCAATGAAGCCTTCTATGACACACTCCTCACATTGATCCCCCACAAAGTTAATTACACATGTTTATATTTGTACTGTTGCCCTTTCATGCTGTGCTGAAAGCATTTGTTTATATAACTCTCTACCATACACCACCATCAGCTCAAGCTTAGCAGTCTTGTCTAGTCGTTTAAACATCTGCATTACCTAACTCAGTGACTAGTATATGGTGAGAGCTGAATCTGTCCCTTAATTCAGTGTGACTGTTCACTGACCCTTGATTGTCTTTATGTTTAGACAGATAATATTTTGGCAATCTATTCTGAGAATTTCTGCATGCCCTGCTTACAAGGCTTAATAGAAATAAATGTGGAAATAAAACATCTTCAACTCAAACCAAAAGAGGCCACCTTGATAGCTGAGGGTTTGGGAAAGGGACATGGGGTCAAATATCAGCATAAGAGCATTCCAGCAGGGCAGATCATGGGATGGGACACAATCGTGCCCATCCTAGCACTGTGAAGGTGGCAGACAATCTGGAATTCATCAGTGTTGATGTTTAAGGGACTGTAAATGAATCTTTTGCTCCCCCTTTAGCAAGTGGTGCCCTTCATCATGAAAAGAGGCTCTGTCATGATGAGTCAAATGTTTATTCTGTTATGTTGAGTCAGCAGCACCAGCCTCTCCATGTCAGAACTCAACTAACTGCTAACAGCACACCATTAACAAACTACAGAACCCGTGTGTCTCCTCACGACATTCTGCATTAAGCTGGAAAATGTTTAAAGTCAACTCTCCGACATCCAGCAGGATCAGAAAAGCAGTAATCAGCTCTTTAATCTTCTTTATTACACACCATGGTTATAGAATTAATTGATTCTTTTAATAGCCCCCAAATTTAAATTCCTCACACCAACTTTAAACATCTCTTCAGCCCCTGCTTTGCCTTTTATAGGAAACTTTTCTCACCATTCAATCTAAAAAGAATAAAGGTTCCTTTATAAATTTGCAAAAGAAAGAAAGACGCTAAAATTTATCAGTACAGAACTGTCCTCTTTGGCAAATCAGAACCCAGTACTCTTAAGTATGATGCCACATGAATGACATGCAAATTCATCACATGATGGGGCCTGACTTCAGGAAATTGTCTTTGAAGGAGAAGTGCTCTCTCCTGAAGAGTTCATTCCTGAAGTACCAAGAATCCAGTGTGCTGTGGGTGAGCAGGAAGCTCTGTCTTTACTAATAATTGCTGTGTAGTTCAACATTTATAGAATTCAGTCAAATGGGATTCCCCGTGCCAATGAGAAAACTCCCAGAATAGAGCCAGTACGCCATGATGGAAAATCAACTATGTTCTTCCAAGAAAAATGGCGTGGCTCCATTCAGTGGTGCAGACGGCTGTTTATTTAGCCCATTTTCTGCCCCATATACCACAAACCATCTTTCCATTTCTTCCACTTCAGCAGGATCCTTAACTTGAAATTAAATACTTATGTCCAGACAATGGAATATTATTTAGCAGTAAAAACAAATGAGCTATCAAGCCATGAAAACACTCAGAAGAGGCGTGTGTTACTAAGAGAAAGAAGCCAGTCTGAAAAGGCTACATCCTGTACGATTCCAACTCTGTGGTATTCTAGAAAAGGCAAGACTATGGAGCAGAAAGATCCACTGTTGCCAGGAATTAGGGGGAGGAAGGGATGAACATGTGGAGCTCAGAGGATTTCTAGGGCCGTGAATCTTCTCTGCATGACAGAGTAGACAGATGTCATCATACATTTGTCAAAACCTGCAGAATGTACAACGCCAAGAGTGAGCGCTGGTGTCAACTGTGGACGTTGTCACAGTTGTGACAATGCAGGTTCATCAGTTATAACAGAGGACCCACTCTGTTGGGCAACGTGGATAATATGGGAGGCTGTGCATGTGAGGAGGCAGTGGGTGTATGGGAAATCTCTCTACCTTCCACTTAATATTCACTGTGAACATGAAACTGCCCTAAAAAAAATTTTTTTTAGTAATTAAAAATAAATAAATACCTGATGAAGAAGTCCCTCTTGCTACTGATACAAAGGAATGTCTTTTCTGTTTCATTGAACCGTTCCTACATCTTTCCCCTCTTGGAGAAGAATCATAGAATAACCCTATAGATTTCTATTTTTAATTGCAATAAACTTTCTTATGCCTGGTCTCAGACAGTCCAAAATAAGAGCCGAGGCTGAACTAAGAATAGTTTAGACACATACTTTGCTCAATTCTCCCTTCTTTAGCAGAGGATACTGAATCTCCAAAGAGAAAAAAACATAATAGGATTCAATTTTAATCAGTGTAATTGTTGCTGCCTTAGTATTGGACTATTACATTTTATTCACAAATACCAATTTCACAAAAAATAAGTTGCAGTGTATAAAAAGTGCCTTGGGACCACATAATAAAAACTCTCCCAGTCCATTATACACTATGTTATTCGTCGCCATAAAAAACTTTACTCAGAGCATACGTGACCCTCTGAAATCCAGACACTCTTCAAATGAAGATGAAATTCATAAAAGCAAAAGAGTTTCTTTCTACTCCTCTGCCCCAAGCTTCCCGCACCACTCAGCCAACATGTTCCTTTCTCCAACACTGAATCCTGGCCCATACTCAGTTACACCATAAAACTTTAGACTTTTAACAAACTATAAAATTAACCAGAACTTTAAGATGAATTGCTATTGCATGCAGTGATTTAAAAAAATAAAATAAAACCTTCCAAGCTGGGTGTAAGCGAATGTAAGACAGACTTTATAAGAGTGTACAAAATATCTTTCCTACGGGTATGGACTTGACATTGCCTGTCTCTCAGAACTGAAAGGTGGGGGGCCCTCCCATGAAAGATAGCAGAGAGCCCTCATGCTGTTTTTACATTGAGGGGCAACGATTTCCTAATTAGTTCTCTGTTTGTCCTTTGCTTTTGTAGCTTTCATTTGAGCAGGTAGGGTGGAGCCATTTCCCTTTTGGCAGTGGGTTACATATACGGTTCTCAGGCAATAAAACCTGGGACCTCCCTGGCTGAGGAGCTGCCTCAGTGTTTGATGGCCCTTTCAGTTTTCCACTCTTAATCAGTCCTCCCTGGAGCACATACTCACACAGTTTATATTACGTGTTCTTTCTTGTAAAAACAAATGCGCAGTGCTGTCCTACAATGGATTAAACCACTTCTATCTCCTCCCTCTCCCCCCATCCATGGGGATTTTTAAAGCCTGGTAATCCATAAACAGAAAAGCATAAATATTGTTCAGAAACAGGCACCCAATGTATTAGCTTCAGGCTGAGTGCTTTGGTTTGGGTGGTTGTTTTATAATATTTTTTTTTTTGTTTCTCTGGCACTAACCCAAGTGCTTGCAAAATGTAAACTAGATTAGCATTTTATCTTCATGCTGCTACCCTGGCTGCTGCGTTATTTGGCACCTTGGGGGTAAGCCCAGGCCCATGTTCATGCTGACAGGCAGGGCTCTGAGCTGGTACTGTAGGTGGTCTCACACCTGCTTCCTGAGCCAGGGCACCAGCAGCTGTTATTCTAAAATCTGGTTTGAGTAGGTTGGATTTTGTTGATGCATTTCCACGGTGCCATTTATGAGGTAATGTTTGTGGCTTAAGACCATGTGAATTGCTATGTACCTGATTGAAGAAATAAAAATTTCATAGCATCATCAAACAACTATTTCTCTTGTAGAATATACACACACCTACAAGATCCTCCCACATTTCAATTTAGTCACAAAACCAAAGCCAAATGAAAGAAAGTACGTTAGAAAATGAAGCACAGCAGTGTCCTTGCCTCCTCTGCCTCATATATTTTCAGCTTAAATATTCCCTGCAGCCAACAGCCTGCGCTCGCACCAGCCCCCCTCTGCCAAAGATTTCATCCACCCCACATCTTCCTCCTTCTATGAGTAGATGTAGAGCAGGCAGGCATGCAGTGGGGCTGGAACAGGATGCCTCTCCAAAACTGAAATAACCCCCCAAAATATCAATAAATAGGAACTGTCACCATTCTGACTAATACCTGAAGTAGGGGCCGGCTATTAATTGAATGTACAACCCTAACAGAGGACTGGACAATGAGTCCCCAAGCAAACAGCCAGAAAAATCTCTCAATGCCAGAGTTTTTAATAATTCCAGCTAGACAAGGTGAACCCCACCATCAATTGTTTTATATGTTTGAAAGCCACTATAGGCTAACCAAGTGTGAACAATCCAAACACATTTTAAATCCTGAGCACCTGACATAAAAAAAAATACATTGGTGAAAATGCACTTTCCTCCATGGTCAGTGATTTTGATCCTATCCCTGAAAAATTTTAAGGACAAAGCTCCTTGGGATAGACCGCAGAACGTTTGTCAGGGTTCACAGACTTTTCCACCTAACATCAAGGCACCAATGAACTACCCATGTCAGGACTTTTTGGTCCATAACAGCAAATGTGCTATCATTTCATTTCCTTGTGTACATTTCTGTGAACAGTCAGCCCCTCCTTTCTTTCTTCTCCCTTCCGCCTCCTTCTCACTGGCATTACAGCACGCACACATGTGCCCACACATGCACAATAGCTTATATTTTTACTGCTTGTAAGAATAAAGGGAGGTATTTCATGAACATAAAAATGGCCAGTGACAAAGATTCATAAACAGATGCCATTAGCCAAGTGTAGACTGTGTTGTCTGTTTCTTAAAGGAGTCTATCTACCGACTTGCATGTTTGTGTTAAATCTTTCACTTTCAACAAAGAAGGATCATGAAGAATGGGACCTGCTCTTTCTTTCAGGGTTCTCTATAATGTTCCACATTACAAACCACAGAACTAGGGAGTTAGAAAAGCTTTTCTTTCTCTCAGGAAGAGATGAGCTTCTCTCAGGAAGGTGTCGTGATGAAAGATCCTAGAGTCAGATTGCCCGTGTTCAAAATCGAGTTCCACCACTCATGAGCCACACACTCTTGGACCAACCACCCAACCCCTGTTCTTCCTCATGGGCACAATGGGAGCTGTTTGGAGGTGAGGGAAGAGATGGTCTGGGATCCCGTCCTGGGTGGAGACCACTTAGTGGGTAGTATCAATGTTTACCACTTAGTTTTTCTCTTAGAGTGTTTATTTTTATTATTTGTGAAGACTAAGAACTATGTTCACCTTTTCCTTTTTAACAGCAGGAAATTCAGACCAATGATTTAAATATGATTTAAATTCTCTGCATTAGAAAGAAAAGAAAATATGTAAGAGTAATCCTAGACATTATCAGGAAGTTTGTAGCTTATTGATGTAACTCTGGAAGTCCCCAAGACAAATCTGATGACACAATTTAAAAGAAGAAATGTGGGCTCTGCATTGTGACCTATCATAACAAAACATTTATTAGTCAATAAGGAGTGATCTGCCTGAAAAAGAAGAATTTAAAAAGATTTTTCCCATTTACAGTATGTCTAGGGAACTCACTTTAAGTATCAGTCTTTTGGGAATTTATCATAAGAGCAATTCTCTGAAAACTTCATAATCTTTGAAAACATGGGGGGAAAACCAAGCTTTGAAAATTACAAGGCTGGGAACAAACCCTGGACTGCTATACTCATATTAAAGCAAAAAGCTAACAGGGATGCTAGGCTTGAAGCTTTTTCTGATTCTTGGAACCATGTCTTGGTGATCCAAAGATTTTAGAATATCAAAATGCTAAAACACATCAAAATGATGTTGGTCATATCAAAGGACTTTTAAAAAACAACCATGGATCTCCAAAATTATTGTGCTAGAATAAGTCATCCCTCCATGGATGTGCAGAGTGCTCTCTGGGGGACCTGAGTAGTATGCTTCACGAACACAGAGCAATCACCTGTAGACAAGGTCTGTGAAATGGAGGGATCAATGACTGGTGGGTCTAAATTCCTGGATGTCTTTTCTGACACATTTGGTGAGGTTGTGGATTGTGTGAATAGGTACGCTATCTGTCTAAGGGACACCATACGGTCCTAGACCACCAACCCCAAACTCCCACCTGTGCTTCTCTTGGAGCTCTGACATCTTACAAGGAAAAAGGCCTTAGTTGCCATTATCTCTGAAAATATCAAGTTCAGGTTGCAGATACTGATGAGCATAGGCCAACTGGTGAACATCATCTCCTTCAGGGCTGTGAAGCCATAAAATACATAGAAGCCTCTGATGGATTAATGGGCAGATGCAGCCTCTACGGGCACGCAGCCTGCTGTCCCCACAGTTCCATGCTAATGAGAGTTCCCACATGTTGTTCCAAACTAACATATAGGGTAAATGATAGATAATTTCCTCAGGAATACACATGCCACATGGAAGCAAGCTGAGTTATACATTCGGCCGAGGACAACTTACACAGGAAATCTCTGAATCTTGACATTAAAGCTGAAGAGAAAAATTCTACTTCAGTGATGTGAGCAGAATGGTCTCTGTTCAGGCCTAAATGTATCCCTAAAGACCCTGCTTAGTCCCAGACACCCTTACACTATCCACTTTCTAATAATTAAAGGTTCATTTGTGTTTACGATCCTACTTTATACAATATAACCAGGATTGGCTAAACTTTTTTCAATAAGAAGATTATTGGAGGGCCCGGCACGGCAGCTCATGCCTATAATCCCAGCACTCTGGGAGGCCAAGGTGGGTGGATTGCCCAAGCTCATGAGTTTGAGACCAGTCTGAGCCAGAGCAAGAACTCATCTTTAAAAATACCCAGGTGTTGCAGTGAGCATCTGTAGTCCCAGCTACTTGGGAGGCTGAGGCAAGGGGATCACTTGAGCCCAAGAGTTTGAGATTGCTGTGAGCTATGATGCTACAGCACTCTACCAAGGGTGACAACATGAGACTGTCTTAAAAAAAAAAAAAGAAAGAAAGAAAGAAAGATAAGAAAAAGATTATTCAGTGACCTATACAATAGTAGTTTCAGTAAAGGTACAGGAAAAACCAAGCATAAAAAGTTTAAAGAGAAATTAATGGAAAGAATAGACTGTGAAGATAGAAAGAGATTGGTCGTAAAAGAAGAATCTGTTGATTCAAGGCAGGCTGACCTCCTCAAGCAATTGCTGGGTGCAAGCCCTTGAGGTCAGCCAGAGAGTATGTTGCATGTCTCAGAGAGGACTTTAGTGTAGAGGTCCCCTCAGGAAGCCTCCAGAGAACTCACAAATGTCCCATTTGAGAGGCTATTACATAGGCTCCTGCTAAATGGGCAGCTAGATGTCAATAGCATCCTTTATACCCTTCCCTAGTCCCTTCTTAGAAAGTCGTAAGAACAGTTGGAAATGCCTCCCAAGGGAAAGAGATGGGGTCCAGGGAATGGATGAAAAAGAGTAATTGTAATTGGGAAGAGGAATGTTGTTAATGTGAAAGATGGAGAGTAAAGCTGTTTGCTGAGAGCTTCTCTGCCTGGTGACCTCTGTGGGGTAGAAGGAGACTTCACATCTGTCAAAAACAAATAAATAAACAAAAAGTACATTGACTGGCAGGAAGTTGAGGAGAATGGTTAAGATCAGAAACAACAGTTGTGGAAAATGGGAAATAGAGAATGTTTTCTGGAATTAGAACACGTGACTTCACACAAACTGACAACATGTTTTGGATCAAGTTATTCGGTTTCTAGGACTCAACTTCCTCATTTGTAACAAAATCATAAACAATCTACCTCACAGGATGATTAAATTAGATAACACATTTACAGAATTTTGAACGGTGTCTGGCACAGGTCATTCTAGCTCAACAATTCTAGCTATGATGAGATGTTACCCAGAAATGTGGGGAACATTTCCAGGCAGCGTGGGGCACCCAGCTAAATCACCATCACTGTAGCTGACCCAGCCCCCATATCCTATTTTAATTTTCTTCATTCCACCTATCACCCAAGAGAATACTAATATATTTATTTACATAATTCCCATTGACCCCACTAGAGTACATACTCTATTAGGCAAGAATTTTTGTCTGTTTTTGTTCATTAATTCATGTTCAAGTCTTAGAAGAATTCCTGGCCCATATCAAGTTCTGAATAAATGCTCTTTCAAATGAATTGAATAAATTAATGTCAGGGAACTAGGAATTTTCAAGACTGGGTGCTTTAGGAAGGCAAAAACCAAAGGCTTTACTTCTATATTGTCAACATCTGTAGAAACCCATAAAGTAGAAAATAAGTGTTTAAGCACAAGAGTTGAGATTGGCTCCTCTCAGAGCCTAGGATTCCTCATATGGTGTAAGTGTTGAGATAATGATCTCTACATCTCAGAGTAGATTTAAGGAGTAAAGGAGGTAACTTTGGTAAAGCCCCCAGCACAATGTCCAGCACACAGTAGACCCCTCTGGTAGCTGTTTGCTGTTGGGACTTCCAGATCTGTTCTCAGCCTTTTTCTGCTCTGCTGTGTATCTTGGAGAATGAACTCACTGGACTGCAGCCTGGGCTCCTCAGCTCTCTGGCTAAGCCAGCAGGTTAGAGATGGGTATTTACTCTTCAAATCTATACCCCTCCCCGCCCCAGCTCCCTCTCTGCTAGGCGTTTGTTTATCAGTAGCTACATTCTACTTCTGTCCAGCTGCAACCATTCCCAGGCAAGAGCTCTTGTTGGGTCCCAGGAACAACTCTGTGCCTTAATTACAGTAACCAGTTCTCCCAGAACTTTCTGTTTTAGCATTGAAGCATTGAAGTCCCTCTCAGGCCCAGGAAAACATGGATGGTTGATCATTCTACTCCCGTGTCCGCCCACCCCCCGCCACACACACACACACACACAGTCTCATGCAAAATACAAAACAGTAAGCTCTCTGGGCCTATACAGTCATTTTCTAAAGCTATGGCCTACTTCCAGGAGACCACTAGACCATGTCAGTACCTTCAGGTTTCACAAATCGTGAGCTGAATGGATGTCCTAAAAGAGTGCTAATTTCCCTGTGTGTTGGTGGACCCCTTCCCTTCGACTTCCAGCAAACACTCTTGTAAATTTTTCTGATAAAAGTCATCAATAATCTCCTTATTGATTGTCAAATCTGATTCTCTGTTCAGTCATTTCCCTGAAATTCACTAAGATTGGGAATAGTGGTTTGGGTTGTGATCCATGAAAAGATATGTCCAAATCCTGATCCCTAGTAGCTGTGACTGTAACCTTGGAAATAAGGTCTTTGATGGTAAGTTCAGGATCTCAACATGAAATCCTTTTGTAGGGTGGGCTCTGAATTCAATGACTGGTATCCATCTGAGGAAAAACAGAGGGAGGTTTGAGACACAGAGACAAAAAGAAGCTCATGTGAAGATAGAGGCCAAAATTGGTTCTGTGCAACCACAAGCCCAGGAATGCAGGAGCCACTGGAAGCTGAAAGAGGGAGGAAGGATTTCCCCCTAGAGCCCTAGGAGAGGGTGTGCCCAGCCAGCACTGGGGTTTAAGATTCCTAGCCTCCAAGCTATAAGAGAATACATTCCTGTTGTTGCAAGCCACCACATTTATTATGGCAGCCTGCTCATCTTTGGTTTTCAAGGCAGCCTTCTTGTTTTGTCCCCTCTTACCTTTATTTATATAACCAGCCAGTCTTTCTCAGGCCTCTTAACTATCTCACCCTCTTTTATCTCCTCTAATGAAAATGTTCCTGGAAAGCTTTGTTTGTGGTCCTCCTCAAAGGTGTATGCCTTAGAAAGTCTTCCTCAACTGGGTAGTTTCCCACTATGATATCAATCCCCATAATTGGTAATAAAACCCAGAATTCCATCTTCTGCAAGAACCCAGGCACCTCTTCCTGGATATCCTGCAGTTGGCGCAAACAAAGCACATCCAAACTCACAACCTCCCACAAACTTATTCCTCCTCCCCTATTTCCTAACTCAGTCAATGGCATCATCATTCGATTATTCACCGAGCTTTGAAGAAAACACCCTCACCACACAGACTCATCATTTCTATCTCAGAAAGATTTTATGAGCTCCCCTCACTTTTCTATCCATAACGCCACTGACCAAGATCACAACTGCAGCAACCCACTCCCCAGGACACACATATTCCCATTTTTGTCCATTCTCTGCATCATTTTCAATGTTGTCATCCTGAAAAGTCAAAATCATCTTCTTCTTACTGTTCAATTTCAAAGTTTCCATCAAACCCTTATTGTCCAAAACAGTGATTCTCACCACTTTCCTGATACACATAGAACAGACATTCCTATATACTAATGAGTCACAGTCTGCACAGTTCCTGCATATAGTCTTGCCTCTCTCCCAATGAAGAAACAAATCAAAATGCAAGTGAATAAGGATGACTTATTTACCAGAATAACCTCATCTTCTCCAATTAAGAGTAAAACTCATCATTTTTAGAAGGCTTCAGGATTTTAGTACTCATAATAAATGACTTAGAATATACCTCACAGGCACACTGCAGTATAACATAGAAGTTAAGAACAAGCAGCCTAGAAAAAAATTCAATTCCCCTCAGAATATCATAACAAGCCTTCACAATTTTGCTCCACTTTTTCTTCTTGCCTCTCCTTCTCTGTATCACAGACTCTACCCCAGTAGCACATTCTGAAGACATCCTGCTTATTAACTTTGCTGTATTCCTCTTCCTATAATGTTCTTTGCCCATTGTGCAACTGGTGACCTGTTCTCCTTCTTTCAACACTCCACTTAAATAGCACCTTCTCTAAGAAGCCTTTCCCAATTCTTCCTTAGACACATTTTCCCCTGCTCCTTCCCGCACAGCATTTTCTCCATAGCTACAATACTTTCCTAGGGCTCTTGTAATAAATTGCCACTGGTGGCTTAAAAAACAGAAAGTACTGCTCTCACCATTCTGGAGACTAAAAGTCAAAATCAAAGGGTTGGTGGGGATGGTTCTTTCTGAAGGCTCTGAGGGAGAACCCTTCCTTGTCAACCCCTAGCTTCTTGTGACTGCTGGAAACCTTAGCACTCCTTGGCTTGAGACTACATCACTCCAATTTCTGCCTCCATCACACGTGATCTTCTGTGTGTGTGTGTGTCTCAAATTTCCCTCCCTTTTCTCTTATAAGGACATCAATGATTTAGGGCACACCCTAAATTGAAGATGATCTGGAGACCCTTACATTAATTACATCTGCAAAGATCCAATTTCTAAATAAGTTTATAAACACAGGCACTAGGGTTGGACTTGGACATACCATTTTTTCAGGTCACCACAGTATCTCTGACCGTACCATAATAATTTGTTCACATGTATTTTTCCTCCACCAGATCACAGGCTCCTGGAGTGTAAGAACTTACTCTTCTTCCTTAGTGAATCCTCACAGCTTATTATTGCTCCCGGTATCTATTATGTATTCAACAAATGAGGTTGTGAAGAAAAAAAAAGGAAAAGCCCATGGATTATAAGTAGAATTGTCTCTTTTGCTCCCATGAAGTCTCTCTCTGTCCTTAGGTTTCCAAGAACCTCCCATGCCTAATACTTTAATGAGAATACTATCAAGAAACCAGTTCCAAAGGGTCACTGTGAGTGACAGTGAAGGTTTTTCTGTCTCTTCACAGAGTTGCAGATCTGAAAATGTTCAGAAGTCATTCATTCCCTGACTTACTTCCCATTGGTACAGTCAGATAGACGTAGTGGCTGATAAACTAGACTGAGAAGAATCAATCCTCCTTTAAAGGCCAATAAAGAAATACTTTTAATATTTTTTAAAACCTCCCCTGGTGACACTATTCCCATAAGTACTAGTTAAAAAAAGAAAGCCTCTCTCTCCTTACACGTACCGTTCCACGTCCCAGGTTTTCCTCCCTCTGCCAACCACACATTTTGAGACCCTAGGAAATCCCTTCCAATTGCTTCTCCACTCTTGAACACAGCTCAGTTCAAGAGTCAGAAAATCCAGAGCTCTTGGCCTAAGGCAGACCACTGAGATTTCCAAAGCTCCGTCTGACTAGCTATAAAGTTAAACATCACTCTAACTCTTGGAAGAAAAGTGGTGGGATCACCCAATTAATTACTCCAAAAATTTCCACTTACAACTATCTATCCAGTAATTATTCATTTCTTTCCCTCTTATCCCTGGACTTTTAAAAATGCTTATAAAGCCAAAAAAAATTATTATCTTGCTGTTAGAAGATTAAGTTTCATTTTAGCCCCAGAAAGAAGTCAAAACAAAAAGGAGAGAAGAGGAAGGAACACCTCTGAGCCATGCATAGCTAAGGATTTGGTTTCAGATCAATGTAAGAAAGCAGAGATAATTAGAAACATCATATGATTTGTGTACAACACAAGAGCTGCTTTGCTAACTAAAACCATAACTGACCTAATTTCCCTGAATGTTCCAACGAAAATGACAGACATACAAAGAAAGAAATACAATCCCAGCAGTGGACGCGCCATATTTTCCCCTTGAGTTTCAAACGCATTCCTCAGACATTGGACAATACTGACATGTTATTGACAAGCATGTAGACCTTCAGATGGCCAGCAAGAACGTCTGCATGTCAGAAAACTGACCAGATGACAGTAGCTTGACCCCCCCAAAAGACTATGTTAACCAATCCCTCTCAGAATCCTTCTATCAAGCCCACTAATGAATTTAAAGGTCCTATGATAGAAATTCATTTCTCTCTTTCAATATAGGACAAAATGAACTAAGTTGCTACGCTCCCTCCAAACAATTCACACATCTCCAACTGTTGAGCAGGACCCATAGGACACAGTCAGTAACACCCCAAAGTCTAATCTCTCTTCTAGACAGTTTCTCATTTCTTATCGCAGCTATTCCTCCATGTAAACATTCTTGTGAAAAGGGCACATTTTGTAAGTTATCTCAGATCATCTGGCAGAATGGAAGCTATAAGCTGGCATTTTATTTAACTTGCTCTACTTGGAAATCCCTTCCATCGGCTCTGCTTTCACAAAAGGGATCCAGCCCTGCCGTTTTCTCTTAAATATTCTTGGCTGAATCCTGTTAGGCAAATGCTTATGAAGTCCACCCTAAAGAAAGTGTCAGAGTACAGTGTCAGAAATATCAAGATTGAGAAGACCCGGGGAACAATCTCGTCCATAACAAATGATGGGAGCACCAGCAAATTGGAAAGTCCAACCTCTGAGACATCTTATCTCTATCTAGCAGTGCTGCCTTATCTGAGGCTGCTTATCTGTCTCCTTCCTTCTATGTAAGGACCTGCCCTGCATTCTTGATTTCCTGGCTTTAGAAGTAAAAGATAGAAGGTTATGCTCACCACAGAGGTGCCTGAGTTTGCTATTGTTTAGGAATCAGTTCATTTATTAGAGAGATATTGTCACACAGCAACTGCAGATAACAATATTAGCTCCCTGTGAACCTGCTGAGGTATTGTGGGTTGGAGATTCAGGCTAAAGATAGACCAGGCCCTTGGCCAAGCACACAATCGCTTCCATTGCTAACATTCTGGGGATGGAATAGGGAGAGATTGCAAGATGGGGATTTCAAAGGACTGCTAAGACATGTTACCTTTTCACTGGAAAGCAATCCTCTCTGTCTCTACATAATAGAACCTTGTATTTGATTTTCCAGAAATTATTCTGCAGGCCAGTCACTGATTCAATGAACATGTATTGAACCCGGGATGCTGTGCCAGACGTTAGGAAGTGTCAAGATGAATAGAATCTTTCCCTTGCACAGTGCGATGTGCAGAAAGATCCAGATGCAGATAATCATAACGGAGAATGACAGCAGCTGAAATAAACAAAGAGCACTGGGGTGGAAGGAGCCAGGCAGAATTGGTTCAGGTCCCAGCTCCATCGTCCAGCACTGTGTGACCTCGGATAATCTTGGATAATTCCAACTCCTGATCAATAAAATGAGAATATCTTCTTTAGATTTGTTTTGAGAAATTAGTGAGAAAATATACATAAAACTCCAACTGCTATGCCAGACATGCAGGAGAGATCTCAGAAAAGGAACCTCCTGCTATTGCTAGTGGGAGGCTGGGACTTTGGAGACAAGGAGGAAAAGATTCAGTCTGTCCCCATAACAAAACTATTAATTCCTGCAGGAAATGACATGTGAGCCAGGTCTTGAATGATATTGTTTCAGGTATTTAGTTCTGGGTAGAAACCAGAGCTTACGGCCTTCAGATAGTCATCTTGTTCTGCTCCTGAATGTATCGGTCAGGGATTCAGTCAGGTGGGTGGGTCACCTCCTGTCCACATAGTGTTAGCTGAGGCAACAGAGGCTGAAGGATCCACTTCCAAGAAGACCCCTCACTTGTCTGCCTACGACGTCAGTGTCCTCAGGCTCCAGGGCTTCTCACGTGCCTCAGGTTCCATGTGCTTCTCAGCAGTATGGCAGTCTCAGGGCACCCAGATCTATTCCAATGGCAGCTGGCTTTCTCCTTGCAAGTGATGGGAAGTGAAATGTGCCAGTCTCTGAGGCCTGGGCTTGTCATATTCTGCTGATTAAGTAGCCACAGCATCTAGTCAGATTCAAAGTGAAAGAATACAGACCCCATTTCTCAACAAAAGGAGGCAAAGATTTATAGCCTTCTCTAATCCGACACAGACATGTGGGAAATTATTAGATGGAAAACCAGAGGGAGGCATTTCCAGGCCTACAGAACACCCTGGGTGGGCAGAGGCTGGATGGAGGTGGACCCAGCCTTTCTCTTTACCCAGTTTCAAGTATGAGGCACATAGTTGGAGGCAGGGGCAAGATGGGGTAATTGTCTATTGTTCAACTTTTCAAATACTTCATCTTGTACCTGGGTAGAACTATGGAGCCTCATCATTACCTTGGAAGTAAGAAAATTGTTCCTCCACGTCAGCATTTCCCATCCTGATGATGCCATATCTAATGATGCTGGAAAAGTCTAATGTTCAGTAATTATAAAGTGAGATGCTCCCCAACCACTCTCTCACTCTTCTGTCCTTACAATCAAATCTTTTTTGACTTCTTATTGTTTCTTGGGTCACTATCAGCTAACAATATTAATTGAAGTCTACTGATATCATACCCATCGTTCACTCTAATTCCCAACTGAATTCTCGGCATCCAAAGTTGGATGACCTTCCATTTGATCCTGCAATCCCATTACTAGGTATCTACCCAGAAGAAAAAAAATGATTTTATCATAAGGAAATTGCACTAGATTGTTTAATCACACCTCAAATTTCATAATCACTAAGATGTAGAATCAACCTAAGTGCCCATCAACGCATGAATGGATTAATAAACTGTGGTATACATACACCATGGAATACTATTCGGCCATAAAAAAGATGGAGACTTCACATCTTTTGCATTTACCTGGATGGAGTTGGAGAACATTCCCTTTAGTAAAGTATCACAAGAATGGAAAAGCAAGTATCCAATGTACTCAATACTAACATGAAGCCAGTAGGCAAACTAATACATACCCACACAAGAGAAAAACACAATTAAATTTGAGTTGAGGGGAAAGAGGAGGAGGGAGAGGGATTGGTGTGCTCTCATCTGACGGGCACAAGGTAAGGGCGTACGACATAACTACAGCAGGGACTTCCATAACAAACCCAAGAGTGTAACTTAATCATTTGTACACTCATATAAATCTGACATAAAAAATTAAAAATTCAAATAAAAGTCGGACCTGCCTCTTTTTGTCTCCTGGCCCCAGTTCTACAGGTGGCCTATGCTGAGCCACAGGCACTTTTAGTGCTGGGAAAACATAATCCGTGAAGTATAATTTATATCCTCAAGGGGCTTCTCTTATAGAAGGGCCCAGAGATGAAGACACATCCCTACAGCCCACTGTGGCAAAGCCAGAGCTGAATGAGACATGGAGCCAGGAAGATGCACCTAAGCCAGCAGGTGGACTTATTTGGAGCTATCATAGGTCCCCAAGTGATCTTATAAAAAATAAACACACACACACACACAGTGAAAGAGTGGTTAGGATACAAGTTTAAAAGAGAAAAAATCATTCCCTGAGCAGCTTTTTAGAGAGAGAGGCATATGTTATAAAGGTGTGATATATGTTGATCATATAAATGATGTCACGAAACCCTGTGGGCTTGTTTCTATTCTGGTAAACTTTTGCCTCAAATGGCCTCGCAGGAGAGCTCTGGATTAGCAGGTGTTTTTGCCTGTCTTAACTACTGCCCCTCTGACCTAATGTTCCATCATTGTTAACTATCACTCAAGTAACTAATGAATTTCAAACTGAGCGTGGCGTTCTCCACCAGTCAGATTCACCCCCTCCCTTTGCAACCCACACCCAGATCTTCCTGTTGGTGTGAGATCATTCAGAGTGTATCAGTGGAGAAAGTCACCGGAATCGGAGGGTGGAACAAAAGCCAGGCTGCCTGCTAGCCGCGATGAGCCACCCACGGGGCCACCCACACGTTCTCCCCACTTTCTGGTTGTTCTTCCTCCACTGTTTTGCTGCTTTTTCCTCTGTCATCTGTTTCAAAGAACCCTCAAAAAACAAGCAGTAACAGTCAACCTAACCAGCTTTTTATAATTTTTATGTAATTTAAAGGGAACGCAAAGAACGTCTCATTCAGCTTTTCACTTTGCACAGTAAGAACTGAGTCCCAAATCTATTACATATTTTTTCCAAAATCACAGACCCAGGCTGTCTGACTCTACTAAAGAAAGCTGTCTGTCCTGGCCGTGCCCAAGAAGGGAAGAGACTAAGACCCGCAATCTTAGCTATGAAGGCCCATGAGCAAGAGTCACTAGACAGCTACAGTTTAAAGATATGACCAGTTCCACCCATTTGACAGTCAAAGAGCTTCTCAAATTTACTCAGATTCAAGCCATAGACCTTCCAAAGTCTTCTAAATCAATTCAAGGAAAGAAGGTAACACACCCCTAATCCCTGAAGAAAGAACACATTATGAATTCCAGTGCCTTTTCTTACAAGAAATAATATTCATTAATTCTTTTGAACATGAAAATGAGTTCTTCATAAAAAATTCACTTGAAGAATAAGGCAAGTTCGTGTGTTTTTCTTTCCGAGTCAAATTCTTACCTTCCACGGAGAGGGGTAATGATGTGGATTAAAATTTTGTGAGCATAAAATGATGGCTAAATCCCAACTGTCAACAAAATAGTGCTTTATTAACAACACAGCAGTGACATCCCGGAACTGCTGTAACGTAGACAGTCTCTTCTCTAACCAACAGAAAGGAAGTTGGTTTATATAATAGCAATTATATAATTTGGATGAACTACAATAATGTTCAGCTATTTTGCCTTAATAACTGTGTTATGATAGAAACAAAACACTATTTATACTATCCTTTCATTGAAGCCAATAAAAATTATAAGGCAGCTGATTTTATTTAAAGATGTCTGTTTATTACAGATCTCTCTTCGATTTAGCTACCACAAAAATAACTTTGGGGCTATAAATATGGATGACTGGATAATTTAATACCATACTATGTTAGTCAAATCAAATCAAAACATAATGAACTTCTATCTTCCAGCAAAGTATGTAACTGTTTTTCTTCAAGCATGCTTGATATATTCTGACTCGCCGGTTGTCTAACTTTTGCTTGGTAACCACAGTCATCCTGAATGACTCTCAGTCACTGAGAACACCATTTAAAAATTAAAACGAGAGACAAATGAGACCCCCAAACGCTTACCCCTTTTATTGGCCTACACTGAGTTGAGTCGGAAATAGGTTATAGATTATTCATATTACCCATTTTCCCACTGATTTCTTCTAGTCTGATTTTTATCCTTTCTCTTCTTCTTAACACGTCCATGAGAGACTAGGAGGGAACAGGGAGAGGAAGTTATGGTTTTTCTGATAGTTCCTTAGTGCTGATAAATGTTTGACAGTATAAAATAAAATTCTAAGGAAGCTCAGTGGCTTTTAAAAGTCTGTTTTGTTTCGGTTTGGGTTTTGTCATTGAACGTCAGAAACGGATGTTATTTGCATTTGACTACAAAGGATCTTAACTGTATCTAGGGCAGTGGTTCTCAGCTTCCTAATGGCACGATGTATTTTCATTATTACAAAGGGGTTGCAACCCACAGGTTGAGAACCGCTGATCTAGGGCATACGGTCACTAGATAGTATTGGACATGGCCAGATACATCAGGCTTCACTACAGGGAAAGGAAAAGGGGGGAAGAAAGACATCATGGTCAGTCACAGTTTATCAAAATAATTCAAGCAAGGGCAGCACCTGTGGCTCAAGGAGTAGGGCTCTGGCCCCATATGCCAAGGGTGGTAGGTTCGAGCCCAACCCTGGCCAAAAACTGCAACAACAGCAACAAAAAATAATAATAATTCAAGCAAATAGAATGGATCAAGTAAAGGCAAAGAAACTAATATTATAAGGAGGCAATGTATATTGGCCAACTATTTAACCTTTCAATGCTATTTTAATGTTCAAAACTACCTAAACATTTAGAGAATAATAACAACAGGAGATTAAGTCTAGGATAGTATAAAGCAATGTCGTGTTAACAAAAATAGTTATTTTCCCTCCTCAAATGATTGCTACCCTAGAAGAAGAATGTTGATACATCATAAATCCAATGTTGTTTCACTGGGATGGGATAATGTAAAAACTCAGATTAACTAAAAAATGCTTTTATTGAGAGAAAAAAATTCATTTTGTCAGAGTTCGTGTTTATTATTGAGAAGCTACTTTTTTTGATGCATCCTGATTCATATTGACTAAACACTATTTATAATTATGGCTTTCAGATTATCTATTATATTTGGAATGTAATGACATTATGCAGTGGCAAAACTGGAAAGCATATGATTTAAATGAAATACACTGTCTTGCTGTCCAACACCAAAAACAGAGCTGGGTCTGGCATTGGATGCCATGGAGGTGGAAAAAGCCTTTCTTCCGGGACTAAAGATTTCCCCAAATGCTCCGTGCTCTGGAATATCTCTGTACACAGTGTCTACCCTCAACCAATCATGCTAAATATTTTCCATGACTCACTCCTTCGAATGAAAGCACTAACATATAAATATTATCTTGGAGTGCTAACATATAAGCTAATGGGTTTTTTTATTTTTAAGTTAAGTTATTTGATTGCTTCTTAGAAATGAGACATTTAGATATGGGAACCAGCCAATGAAGCAGCACCAAGTGAGCCATCTTGAAGGATACAAAAGTATCAACTACACAAAGTATAAAAAGAGGCAGGCATTCATCTTTACAAAGTGAAGATATAGGCTCAGCGCCTGTGGCTCAATCGGCTAAGGTGCCAGCCACATACACCTAAGGTAGCGGGTTCAAATCCCCAGCCTGGGCCCGCCAAACAACAATGATGGCTGCAACCAAAAAA
>CAUYQV010041563.1:0-16517 GCA_963574575.1 Galagoides demidoff
AAACTGCAACAAAAAATAGCCAGGTGTTCTGGCAGGCACCTGTAGTCTCAGCTACTCAGGAGGCTGAGGCAAGAGAATTGCCTAAGCCCAAGAGTTTGAGCTTGCTATGAGCTGTGATGGCACTGTGCTCTATCAAGGGCAATAAAATTAGACTCTGTCTACAATAAATAAATAAATAAATAAAACTTCATTTATAATCTAATATGTCTCCACTTGGTTCTGATATATTAGGTACATAACCTTAAGTGAGTTTAATTTTCTCTGATCCAGTATTCCTATCAGAATCACTTCAGATGGTCAATCAGATAAAGCATGATGATAATGGATAGGAAATAGTTAAACAGAACACTTGACTACTGAAGCTAATAGGATGCCAAAAATCACTTTATAACAAAGATATTTGCACCAGATTGTTCACTGCAGTTCAATTCATAATAGCCAAGTCATAGAAGAAGCCCGAGTGCCCATCGAATGGATTAATAAATTGTGGTATATGTACACCATGGAATATTATGCAGCCTTTAAAAAGATGGAGACTTTACATCTTTTATGTTTAAATGGATGCAGCTAGAACATATCCTTCTTAGTAAAGTATTTCAAGATTGGAAGAAAAAATATCCAATGTACTCAGTACATTATGAAACCAATTTACAATCACTCACACTTTCATATGAAGAATAGATCACAACTATGGCCCAAGATGAAGGAGGGAGGAGGAGGAATGGGGGAGGTCAGATCAAGGGAGGATGAATGGCGGGATCACACCTATGGTGCATAATGCAAGGGTGCATGTTGGATCTATTAGTATAGAGTATAAATGTCTTAACACAATAACTAAGTAAACGACATGAGGTATATATTAACCAAAAAAAAAAAAAAAAAAGAGAGGGAGAGAGAGAGAGAATGACACAGGTACCTACTGCAGTCTCCAGCTGGGATTTATTATTTCCCACATCCCTAAACTAGAGAGATGCGTGACCCGCCCTTCCTTTACCCATATCTCATCCCATCCCACTACTCCTGTGGCACTGGCAGAATAGAAATTAGAATCTGAGATTGAAGGCCACATAGTACTTGGAAAAAAGAGATACTAAGAGAACTCACATTTTACAAAGCATAAAGAAGTAAAATAAACATTCTCTAATTCCAACAAATACAAATGCCAACTAAGGTTGGCATCCCAACCTTAGGGATACAGTGGGTGCAGACAGTACAAAGGGGAAACCCTGAGAAACTGCAGGAGAGAGATTCCTCCCAATTGGTAACCAGGATCAAGGAACTGACGTGGATATTCAAACTCACCAAGAGTCGCACAAGGAGTAACAACAGGGAGGCACGTCTTCAAGAACGAGAGTGGAGCATGAGTCTGTGGCTGACTCTAACAAGGAGGTGTTAGCAGGTGGTACAGTCTGATGATGTAAGCTTCAAAGCTGGAGATTTTCCTGTGTTAGATGGTTTTGTTTGGAGCAGATAATGTAAGTAAAAATACTTCTCCAATGTCATAGCAATACATCACTAGCAGATATTTTTACCCAAGTAAATCTGAATGGCCAGGCACGGTGGCTGACACCTATAATCCTAGCATTCTAGGAGGCCAAAGCAGGGTGGACTGCTTGAGCTCAGGAGTTTGAGACCAGACTGAGCAAGAGTGATTCCAGAACTCTACAAGAAATAGAAAAATTAGCCAGGCATGGTGGCTCATGCCTGTAGTCCCAGCTACACTGTAGGAGGCTAAGGCAGGATAGCTTGAGCCTTGCCTGTGGCTTGCTGTGAGCTATGACACCAGGGCACTCTACCCAAGATGACAGAGGGTCACTCAGTCTCAAAAAAAAAATAGGAAAACTGAATATGATTAAAACATCCTTTAGAGATATCTGTAGATTTTTCATCATTGGTTTTAAAAAATGTATAACTCATCCTTATAAAAAGTTTCCCCAGATCCCACAGTTTCTAGAAGTATTAACTACCCTTGAGTAGGACAAATGAAATATGAGTGGTAATTGAGTATGCCTGGAATTTTAGTAATTTGAGAGCAAAGCAGTGAGCAACAATTAGTGTGTCCAGAAAGGGTAAAGGGAAGTGGGAGGTGAAAACATGCTTATTGCTAAATCAAACAGTCAACTATCAATGCTCATATTAGGCAAAAATTATTAGCATTTGACACAGTAATCACTCTGGCCTTCCTGAAGTCTTCCTGCATGTAGTTCCTAGGAATCCACTCTCTGGATTCTCCTTCTACCTCGGAGGTCACTCTTCAACCATCCTTGCTGGTTCTGCATTATCTCACAGGCCAATAAGCCTGGGATTGCCCTACGCCTCAGTCAGTGGACCTCTTCTCTATCTATTCTCACTCTTAAGTTATCTTATAATGGCTTTAAACACTAGCTACAAATTGAAGACGCCAAATTCAAACATCTGGCTGGCTCTCAGACTTGTGTATACTAACGCTTATTCAAGATCTCCACATGAGCCATCAAAAATTAACCTGCTCTACAATAAAACTCTTGATTCCAACTTAACTTCTGTTCATGCCAAAGTCCTTTCTTTAATAGTAATCTAATCCACTCATTCATGCAACTAAACATTTTAAACTCCTATCATGTGCCAAATACCATTTCAAGAACTACTCACCCAGTATTTAGGCTGAAGTCAACCTTAAAACTTCTGTCTTATACTGTCTTTCCTTTGCATTTACCATCTCCCCACCTCCATGCCCTATCATTTATATACACTGGACATCCTATCCACTGATATTCTGGTTTCTTCTCTACACCTCCATTGCTATGACTGGGTCTATTTTTCAGTAAATAATTAGGTGTTTCAGAGTCTGGTCCAATATCTGGTCTCCTGGCTTCTGCTTTCGTTCTTCTTCAATCTTTTCTCCACACTGTGGGGGGGATCCCATATGAATAAAAGTCAAATCATAGCCAATCTTTTGTTCAGTGCTCAACAACTCAGGTCACAGAGACGAATACTAAATTCCTTCCAGTGGCCTGTATTGTATTCTTGGTCTGCGTCCCTCCTACTTCTCTGACCTCATCCTCTTCACCACTGTCACTTGCACTCACTCCACCCTGACTACACTGGTTCCCTGCTGCTCCTCCAACATACCAAGCACACTGCCTCCTTGGGGATTTTTCACACATTGTTTCCTCTGCAGGAAATGTTCTTCACCCGGACAGACCTATTGTTATGAACAAACTCCATGATAATGGTGCCATCTTTCATTAAGCAAATTTGATTTGTCTGCATCTTCATTTCCTTCAAGATGCTGCTAAATTTCACCTGCTCAGAGAGGACTTCCCTGCTTATGCTGCCTAACATATAACCATCCTCACTCCTATCATTCTCTGTCCCCTTGTTCTGATTTATTTGTCTTCATAGCACTTCTCCAAACTAGAGACAATATGTCCGTACTTATTTTCTTCCTCCTCAACAAGAATATATGGTCCCAGTATATAGAGTTAATAGATGAAGATTTAACTGAAGGAGGCCCATCTATAGCCTAATTTTATAGGTGGAGAAAAGTAAAACTCAGAGAGGCGAGTGCCTCCCTTGAGGGTTTTTTAGGAGAAAACGGGGATTCCCAAGCAGGAAAGGAAGTGCAAATATGGGAATGGTGGTGAGGGCTAGGTCAGTGCATGGAAGAGAGTGCAGGAGTTCCGTTCATGAATTCTATCATCAGAGGTCATTATTTTATGACCTGTGGAAAGTTAAACAGTTTTTTTTTAAGGTCCAATAATTTTGGCTGGAAAGTTAGAGTGACAATAATAGAGTCAACTGCAGAAAGTTGTTCTACACATGAAATTAGGGGATTCTCATAAGCCAGCAAGCCTGGTATATCATGTGCTCTTAATGGGAACTATAATTATCTGAGAGAGTTATTCCCTTTGAATTCTCTGGATTGCTCCTGAATTCTTTTTTATTAAAAAATGCTGAGCATAATTATCCATCTTCTGTTTGCAAACCTTTCATTCATTGTTTATTGAGCACTGTTCTAAAATACTTGAGGATGGCTGAACAAGTCATCCACTTTTTAAAAATAATTATTTGGGGCTGAGGATAATTACTCATCCCAAACATATAATCCAGCCTGGACATAGGAAAATATAAATCAAGGTGATCATCCTTCTTGATTTTTTATATATTATTGCAAAAACAAGATTGATAATAAGAGAATGAGAAGTAGGATGACACTTTTTGTTTATATATTATCTATCAAAATTTAGAAAATTTTCTCGTATGCATTGTTTGATCTGATACAATTACAGAAGGTAGGCAGAAGCAGTTATATTTTTCTAATTTGCAGATGACAAAATTAATGTCTAGAAAAGTTAAATAATGAGAATGAGGTAAAAAAATAAAGAACATTTGGTAAGAGTTAATATAAGAAGTGAAATATTTAGAGCCCTTGTTAACATTCTGTCTACTGCATGGTCTTTTCACATCAACCTGTTAAAAAATAAAGCAGGTACTTCTGCCATGAATCATTCTGAGGTTGTTTAAATTTGTAGAAACTTAACACTATCTTGTTTCTTTAACACAATGCACTATTACTTCCAATGTGAGAAAAATTAAAGGAACATTTATTGAGCAATTATCAACCATCATTCTGGTCATCCATGTTGTACTTGCCCCCCCCCATGTCTTTCTCCCTCTCTAGAATGCGTGCCCCACTGAGACAGTGAGTATATTCCATTGTAGATATATACACATCCCAGTGACCGCCATGGAATCTATGCTCAGTAAGTGTTTCCCAAGTAAGGGAATCAAATAGCTTATTTGGTGAAATAAGCTTATATATAGAAAAAAAATAACTGAACCATAGTTTTGAATTTTAACTATATAATCAATTACATGCTTAGAGAGAACCTTATGAAACGGCCATTTTTTGGCTCAAAAACTGTTGCATATTACAAACAATTTTCTATAGTTCAAACTAATAGTTTCCAAAGGACAATAATTTTAGTTTGCCAATCAAATTTTTCAGATGTGTGGAAATTTCTTTCAGTTTAGGGCTCATCATATAAACTTTTATGTACCAGCCAAGTGGGGGGAAAAAAAACAGTGCCAAAGAAAAGTCTTCTGACCTCAAGCATTCAATTTGTGGAAGAGCAATTAAAATTGAAACTAGAATAAGTATGTTCAGTTACTGAGTTATAAAGTGGTGTTATCTATTGATTCCCTATAAACTCAGAGCAGGAAATGCATTCATTGGCCTTCCCATAGCTTTAAAATCTAATAGTGTCACCATCTGTGCATCATAGAAGGCTGAGGTGTCCACACTATTTGCTCTAATAGAGCAGCTCAAAGAGTCCCACTTCCCTATAGTTATATTCTGACTCACCCCTTTCTTACCTGACTTGCTCACAGAAAGAATTAGCCACTTGCTTATTATTTTTTCCATAGTGTTTTCTTCATTACGCTACTTATCACTGAGAGGACCAGGACGGTATCCCACTAATTAAGATGTTACCACTGCAGAGCTCTGTGCTGGGTAGATACTAGTAAACGGAATCTTTAAATTATAATGAAGCGAATATCTATAGACATAGATGAAATTGTAAATGCCACCTAATCCTTTCTTTTGCTGCTGGAAGCACCCTCGTTTGGCATGGGAGATCCAGATGTACGGGGGTAGGAAGAAAATGGTATATACAAAATGTCCTTGGTCCTGAAATAATCGCACCTGGTCGGTCTCTTGCTTTAACAGATCTGTATCTCCAGTCAGAAAGGACTCATGAGAGCTGTGGTCTCTTTAAATGTGGCATTTATCTTCATGAATGTAGTGATGAAGGATGGATCAGCACTGGCACGGTCCTGAGTGACTTATCCCATCTCTCCTCACAAGTGAAGATAGATGACACAAAATATCAGCCACTGTGTGTTATATATATGTTTATTCCACATACATGCCCGCAGATATATAAACACACTGTAGGCCTTTTACTCAACTTGACCGTCATTTTCAAAACACTCATCTAGTACTAACAACACAGAACCTAGAGGAGAGTCAGAGGGTATGAAACATGCTGAAGTCACTTCTATGAGACAAGTCATACCCTGTGAGAGGATACCTCAGAGGACCCTATCTTGGGAACTCTGAAATGACTGTGAGCCTCAAAATAGAATTTCCATGTATCTCTGGAAATTGGGATTAAGATAAAGTAATAAAAAAGTTGCAAAGAGCCCCAAAGGATGGTACATTAGACTGTTCTACAATCTATAAAATCCACCAAGATAGTGGTTCTAACAGAATGGTTTCCAAGACTTTGCAGGCATCTAATAAAAAGTCTTCCTGAGTTATCATTCCCAGGGGGTATTATTGTCCTCCAATGGCATGCACTCCTTAATTTCTGATTCAGACTTGGGCATCCTCACTAAACTTCTTAAATTGCTAGTAAGGTAGCCGTAGTACCAAAAAGTTGAATGACAGAATCAGCAGGGATGATTCTTCTACTCAACTTCCTAGCTAGATAATGTAGATACACGGAGCTATCCTACCCCTGGATATAACCTTTCTAGGTTGCAATCTTGTAGTACCATGAGAGCACACAGGATCAAATTAAGTCATGGCATTTAGACTTAAACCTAAGTGGAAAAGATGGCCCTGTTAGGAAGGGTCTGGTTGGAGAGACTTAGTCCACTAGAAAATGGTTCTGTCGGGATTAGCAGAAAGTCAAGTCTTCTCTTTGCTAAAACAGTTGGAATTTGTAGCCCTTGTCTTATGTTACCTGTGCCTGACTATTCCCAAACTTCTTTAGCCCTGCTTTTTATTTAATGGTGGGCATTGACCTTCTCCTGAAAGTCGAACAAATCCTGGCCATCTTGTCTAGCTAACTCTCACACTCAGCCTCATGACATCATTGCTTCAGATTTAGCTCAGAACTTAGGCTCCAAAACCTTATATGCTATTCTCTATACTTCTTTGGGAAATGTTTCAAACTTGGTTCCAAGACCACACCTCCAGGTCTATTATGGGATTCTTGTCCTACTTCAAGCATCTAGGTCTTTTTATTGTAACATATACAATCTCCCAGTCCCTCAGTAACTAGCAGCCTGCTTGCTTCTCAAATTTTGAGATCTCCAACCTTATTATCTTAATTTCCTCAGCCACTCACAGGCTCACTGATGAAGTGTCTCATTCAACATTAATTGAAGTCTCAGCAAATGCCAAAGTTTGTCCTAAACAATCAGGATTTGGTAGCAAGTTAGATCGTGAAGAATTCTCATTTCACTGGAGCTTACCTTTTTGAGGTAGATGATAATGAAATAAACAAACAAGAGGCCAGGTGCAGTGGCTCATGTCTGTAATCCCAGCCCTTTGGGAGGGATTGAGTAAAAGGTGGCATAAAGCCAGGAGTTCAAGACCAGCCTGAGTGACATAGTGATGGCTTATCTCTACAAAAAAAAAAAAAGAGCTGGGCATAATAGTTCAAGCTTGTACTCCCAGTTACTTGGAAGGCTGAACTGATCACTGGAGCACAGGAGTCTGAGGTTACAGTGAGCTATGATGATGCCACTGCACTCTAACCCTAGCAAAAGATCAAGACATCATCACAAATGTGTGCACGTGTGTGTACACACACACACTCTCATGTCATGTTTGGCTGCTGCAATTATAAGAGATACAAGATACAATATACAAACTAACAGACATCACTATTGAGTATTACAATTTTAATACAGTCCTTTTTCATTTCTTAAAATGTGTATGTCTTTTTTTGGCACCCTCTGTATAGATAAAACACACATACGCACACACAAAAAGATGAGGTAGACGTAAGTACAGAGATGAAAATAAAAGAGTGAAGAAAATAGCAAATGACTCAGAGAAAACTTTCAATTAATGGTCTGGTGAGAGCCCTCTAGGAAAACACAGGTTAACTTCAAGGATGACAAGAAGGAACTTAGACATGAAAAGATCTGGAAGGATAAATACCCCACAAAGACAGAATAGCTAACATAAAGGTTCCAAGTCTGAAGGCACACACTGACCTTCCTAGACTACTGAAGAGCAGAGTGACCACACAGCAGAGAAGATGTGGCTGGAGAGAGTATCAGGCCATAACGAATTACCACCACCTCAGTGATGGGAAACAGCAGGAATGGACTCTCTTGGAGTTTGAGAAGCCGGAAGTCTGAAACTGAGATGCTGGGAGGGCTGCACTCCCTTCAGAGGCCTTGGGGGACAGGTGTTCTGGCCTCTCCCAACCTTGGCAGCTCTAGCATTCCCTGCCCTGCAGGTCCATGATTCCAATCTCCACCTCCCTCCCCTCCCCCATCACAGGGCCTTCTTCCCTTCTCCCCATGTCCGACTTCTGTTTCTCTCCTACGAGGACATTTACCATACTATTTAGGACCCACCTGGATAGCCCAGGACAATCCAATCTCAAGATCCTCAACTTACCTATGTACGCAAATGTGGTTTTTCCAAGTATGTTCACACCCACAGGGGCCAGGTTGGGCGTCGACTTTTAGGGGGACCCCATACAAGCTACGGCAGAGAGTGAAGCCTGGCAGGCTAGCTAAAACACTTTCTTTGCATTCTGTACACCATAGCAAGCCCTTAAAAAATTGCACACTGGGAGATAATACAGTCTGATTCGGACTTTTCAGCTATCTCTCTAGCCAGGTGTGAAGCAGGATTGATGGGAGAGAGAGCAGATGAGGGGAACATGTAAGAGAGCTGGCTTGATCTCCCGGGGCAGCAGTAGGAATGGAGAGAAAGTAGAACGTTGAGAATTTGTTATGGAGGTAGAGTCAAGAAGATTTTCTTAGAGATCACATATGGGGGTGGTGGTGAGAGAAACCAAAAAATTGCCATCTGCCACCTACCAATGCAGCTGTCTAAATATCATCTGCTCCTGAACCCTCCCCCCATGCTCCATATGCCTGCGACAGTATCTGTGTCAGGGGATCACCTCTACCTCCCCAGCTAATCTTAGACCTTTGAAAATATTATTCTCTCTGCTAGTCTGGCTCTCTTCTTAAATCCTAGGACTGGTTCTCTCTTCTCTGGCTTTGCCCCTGGAGTTTGCCCTGTCCAGTGACAAATGGTGCTTTAAAACAGGGGGGTTCAATTCTTTCCCATTCCAATGCAGTTACCCCAGTATCTAAACCAGAATGCAGACAATGACATGCAGGGGTTTTCTACCTTTGCTTCAAGTCAAAGTGATTGAAAACTCTCTGAAAACAGACCTTAACAAACTTTCAAAGCCTAATTATACAGTAATTGCCCGCTTAGTAGTGTGCATGTTCCTTGTACTGAATCCTCTATGGAACTGGAAATTTTGTATTGTTTTTCTACTGAGGCCTCTTCTGGATACACCAAGAAATTGGTCTAATCAAAATAATACTAATTCTCATGGGTCCATCTTTTGAAGGTATGAGAATTTCAAGTCAAGTATAATTTTTCTTCCTTATGAGTTTGAAATCGGTAGAGAACTGATCCTTAAAGTATCCTGCAGTAGCTCATTGAGGGCAGAGGCCAGTTTGTAAAGGGAAGTCTCTTTGGCGAAGGCCACCTTTTTATACCAAGTATAACTTCATACTGAAATGTGGCTGGCAGCCTATACTAAACTTCTGGATTCTAGGGGAGGAGCCAGGTGGCAGGTGACCCGTGTCTTTTCCTCTGATATCAGGCTGTTCTCCTGTAGATTGTTTTCATAGACATTCCAGAAAAATCCTTAAGTATTTCTCTAGTAAATTTCCATCAAGTTCATTTTTAAATAAACTTATTTTACTCAGAACAATTTCAACATCAAAAATTATTTATCTGCAACTGTATTTTAATTTATCAATGATGGTATGTAATTTGTTATTTTTGTCCTTGAAGGGCAAGGTAAATTTTAGGGTTTGGTATTCCTGTGCCAACAGTATTTAAAATGAGCATCATGACCAAGAAAATGAGGTCCCTGGAATGTGACCTTTTTCAAAGGTAAAGAAAGGGGCTTCTGCACTCTGGATAAGAACGTTGCTGCATCCGAATGATTTTTAATGAGATCCGTCAAAATACTAATTCTTTGGAAAATACATACCAACCTAATATCCATCAGCAAATGGAACAGGGTTGCCTGTGTTTAAGGTGGGTGATATTTGATTCAAATCTTATATTGGGTTTGTTTTCAATAGACCCTGTTGTTTTCATCATAAAGCCCATATCAAGTCAATTGTGGGTTAAGAATAAGAAAAGAGTAAGGAAAAAAATTTCCTGGTGGATAAATATTCTTCTCTTTATTCACTCCATTACTCATTAACTATTTGTTTTTTAATCTTTAAGTCACCTAAACCTTATTAGGCATGAAATGATTAAGTGGAAATCTGGCAGATGGTAAGGCTGGGACTCGGTCTTAATTACACTACACTGCAAACAGGCCAAGTCCACACTTCTCCTGAAAGGGAAAATGCTCTTGCAGACGACAATTTGGTCACTGATTTTTTTTTTCCACACCCAAAGAATCAGAAGTCCTCTTCCCATTGTTACTGCTTGGAGCATCTTGATCAGGACAGAAGCCTCCCATGTCTGAGAGAATTTTCAAATGGGAGTTAGAGAAGCCATTCCCAGGTTAATGAGCACAGAGCAGCAGGCGTTTTGAAGAGTTTATTTGGAGAAAAGAAACGTCTGCAGAAATCAAGTGATTAAGATGTGATACTCAGAGCGAACTCTGAGCAATCTCATTAGCAGAGACTAAGAACAGTCTAAAAATGTAAGAAGAGCCCTTATACAAGGTCACAAACATCCCAGCGCAAGCCAGCTGCATGGAGCCCATGGAGCAGGAAGGTGGGAAACCTGAGTGCACTGAATCAAGAAATCTTTCCTGGAACAGGTGAGTTTCCTTCAGGCTTCTAAAAGGGAAACCACAAGAAATATATATATGAAAGTTCCATTGCATTATTATTCATAGTGCTTCCGATGTGCTTATGCAGATTGACATGCATATATTTTGATTCCATGATGTAGTTTTAATCGTTCTAAACCAATTGGAATAGCTTCTGTACAAGTGTCACTTCTTACAGATCTTCCTTCACAAATTTCCATAGAAGGTCCCTTTTATTGACCGCACATCATCCCTTTTATCTCTTTTCCCTGAATTTACATTATTTGCTTGTCTCCTTTTAAAATCATATCCCTGCCATCAGGGGACTGTAAGCCTTGTGCATGGCGGGACATTACAAGCCTATCTTATTCCAAGCTTAGGCTAATATTTGGCACATAGTAAGTTACCAAAACATTCATTGGAGGAACAAATAAAGAACCCTTTTAATAAAATCACCATCAAAACTGCACCTCTAGGTATCATCATCTGAATCATATGAATAATAAAATGCTGAAATGAAAGTCTTGATCTGGGAACCACCCTGAATAACACATTCCAAAGGTGATATAAATTTACAGTGGAGGTGGGCAGCGGTCATTGTTTTTAATGTACACACAACAAAGGCATAAATGAACCAGTTGTATACACAATAAAGGCATAAATGAAGAGGTTTTTTTTGGACTAGGGTTTACCGTGATTTCTACTCTTAAATGAAGTCGTGGGAATCATTATATCCTGACCTACAGTTTAGGAGAGAGCAGCTGGAAGGTGATTTTTGATAAGGATATTTCAGTGAACTGTGAGTGGGTGATGACATAGCATTCCCAACCCCAAGGGGAAGAAGATTGCAGAAGAATCTGGCCCTTCTTCTTAAGACTAAATGGAGGGTTGAGATGGCTGAGTACAGGAGACTCAAGAGGGTAGTGTCTAAATTTCATCTGAAAAGACTCAAAGGTCAGAGACCCAATGTTGATCATACATACAAGAAAGTCAACCAGAAAGCCTGGAAAATATTTGAATCCTGCAGAAGAGGAGAATCCTGCCTTTAGGAATAAACAGCTTACTAGAGGGAATCTGAAAGTATTTCTAGATGCTTACGGGCTGAAGAAGGAGTAAGGATGTGTTAGGGAAGGAACCATCATGCTCATCAAGGCAAATTCAGGAGACTGAGAGGGAAGGGGTGTGTCACCCAAGACCACATGCAAACCACTTTTAAAAAGACAACCGCAGACGTCTGCCACATCCAAAGTTAACGATGGCAACACAAGACAGTAACAGTGAAGTAAAAGCTATTCTGCTCACTTCTCACCTATGTTCTCTCACCAGGATATAGCAAAAGAGAATCCGAAGTGGGAGTAGGCAGATGGAGAATGGAGAAGTGGAAGGCTGGGTGACAATATAAGGAAACCAGCCATGCTCATGTCCCAGTCTCTGACTTCAGGCTTCCCACCCACAACTGGGCCTGCGTCTGGGAAGACAAGACTCTTCCTATTAAAGTAAGTTAAAAGATTAAAATATTATATAACCTAGATATTTTAATCACTGATCCTGGGGCCTCATATTCCCTAGATCTTTTCAGAAAGTTTTCATCTAGGACTAGAATTAAAACAAGGTCTGTGAGTACATCATAATGGGACAGAAAAAAATAAAATTTCCTTACGATTACATCCCAGTTTGTATTAGTTCAATATAAAAGTTATAATAATTTTACTAATTTTCAAGAGCATGTGTTCCAGAGATTGGTATTCCAGAGAAGAATCCCCTTTCCAATATTAACTTTATTTCACTTTGGCTAGGCTTTACATTTTGTTAAGTTATTGATAATGAGGACCCTGGCAGTTAAATAAAGAATTAACTTGAGAATGGAGCTCCCAAATTTATGAGTCTAAGTTACATTTTCAGTCAGCAATAAACAATTACTAGTGTTTAAATGTTTTTAAAGTAACCGGCATTTCCAGAAGAGCTCAGGGGGAAAAGGGTATAGTCAACATTTACTTACAAATTAAAAGTAATAAATTTCATCATATGTTCTGGGGAAAATATAATGGTTGTGCATGTGTTTGTGTGTGTACACGTGTGTCCGTGTGTCCGTGTGTGTGCACATGTCTGTGTATATAGTTGAGAAGGGGTAGTGGCTTAGTATTTTTGTGCTGCTATAACCAAATATCTGAGACTTAATGATTTACAAATAATAGAAATGTATTTCTCAAAGTTCTGGAGGCTGGGGAGCATAAGATCAAGGCACTGGTAAATTCAATGTCTGGTAAGGGGGGTCAGTCTCTACTTCCAAATCTTGACTGGCCCGCACCAGTCTCTACTTCCAACTGTGTCCTCACACAGTGGAAAGTGACAAGGAAACAGAAGGCCTACCTAAACCCCTTCAGCTGTTTTTATAAGGTTGACAATAGTATTCATAAGGGCTCTGCTCTTGTGACCGATCACCTCCTAACGTCCTCTCAGTTAATACTAGCACACTGGGTCTAAGGCTCCAATGGATGAATTTGTGTGTGGGGATGCATACTGTACATTCAAAGCATAGTCAGAATAATATGTGATAAGATGCAGCAGTTAGGACAACAGAAGACAACAAAATATTACTGGTGAAAAATAAAACACAAAAAGAAATTTCTTCTACTTCAGGAGAGTACTACCAGCTAAATTCAGTGGGTCTTTCTGAGACCTCATGCTTTTTACAAAATATTAAATCACAAAAAGTTACGATGTGAATTTGTTATGTGCAGGGTTCACAATACAGCTATTTTGGCTTTTGGCTTTTTCCTTTTTTTTGAGATAGAATCTCACTCTGTTGCCTTGGGGTTGAGTGCTTATGGCATCATCATAGCTCACAGCAACCTCAAACTCCTGGGCTCAAGTGATCCTCCTGCTTCAGCCTCCCACATTGCTGGGACTACAGGTGCTTGCCACACACCTGGCTAGTTTTTCTCTTTAGGTGAGATGGGGTCTCATTCTTGCTCAGGCTGGTCTCAAACTCCTGAGCTTAAGCAATCCACCCGCCTCAGCTGCGCAGAGTGCTAGGTACAGGCATGAGCCACTATGCCTGGCCTTTGGCTTTTTGCTTTGGTTGTTTATTTTCTCCTGCGTGCCCCATATCTTCCCTTTTTTCACTATTTTTATGAGAGTCTTTGACATATTTGTTCCCTACAATAAGGAATAATCAGCTGATCTGACTGATTTAAAAGCTGTAAAATAGCCAATTGCCACACCTAGTTCAACTTAATATTGGCCAGAGGAAATACAGGGTCTTGGTGGCTTTTAAAAGATGGAAGGCTAAGAGAAATGTAATTTAGAAACATTATTAATTAATAAAAAACAATTCAAAACTGCATAAGTTATATGGACAATTTTAACCTAAAAAAAGAAGTCTTTGGTTCTAACTTCTATGTCCCCATATTGATTTGAAAATATACAGCAGAACCTCTGCCAGTTGACCACCCAAGGGACTGTAACAAACCGGTCATCATACAGAGCTGGTCGACATAAGGACCTTACCCTGAGTACATGTGGTACGTGTCTGATCTACGGAAATTAGGTCAACTTAGTAGGTTGTCGATGGACGGAGGTGGTCAACTATGGAGGGTCTACGGCATTCGACGCTTTTCCCAGAGCCACAGAGGAAGACCAAAGAAATCTACACTGTGACATAATTACCGACACGTCATTTTAAAAAGCATTCTTGATAATGAGAAAGGGAAATCGAAAGTGGAAGCAGAAATGGTAGTATTTTTTTCCTTAATACTTTGTTCCCTGAGACCAATATAACTCTATGCAAGCTCCGGTTTGGCCAAAGACTCAGTACTTTAAATATTCATGAAGCCAGCAATAGATTGTATTCATAGTTCCAACAATTCAACTTCTTACTCATTATCATCATCTTTTTATTGTCTGGAAGACTGGTTCCGGAAGGAAGGAAATTTAAAAAAAAAAAAAGAAGAAGAAAAGAAAGAAAGGCTGACCATTCCCGTAAGCCAGACATCATTTCCGGTCCCAGCTTTGTCACCTCCTCTGACAGCAGTTAGTGTCCTTGACCTTCATTAGCTCATAAGCACCGCGGCTGCAACTCACATCACCTTTGCTTCCCTTTTGGCATTTTTTCTTTAGTGGAAAGGCTAAAGGCAAATGGATTCTAATAATTCTTTATATAGAATTATAGAGCATAGAAATATAGAATATAGAGCTATAACATACAGAAAGGGACACAGATGGAATGGATAAAGAAATAAATTGTTTCTCCAGACCCAGGGTAAGAAAGAGCGCCAGCGAGCCCCTGTCTGATGGTCTCTAACCTCTCTTGAAGGCTGAGTTTTCTTGCTATGATTCTGGAATTTAGCAGATGGCTCCATAATGATTCTTTTGCTTGTGTAGCACTGGCCCTCCCCGTTAGACAGTTGAAGTTCTTGAAGAATTCTGCAAAGATGTTTTCATCACTGTATCCCTAAGTTTGTCTGCTTGTTTCCTTGGACCAAGTACTAGGACAAACTCTCTATGGAGGGATGTCGCTAACACCTGCTTCAAAGCCAACAGAGTTGTAACTGATGAGGTTTACTTCTCAGTCAGAATAGTTGGTGAGTAGCAAAGCAAGGTTTCTTGTTCAAATTGTCCAAATCTAAAGATGAAGTACCTTAACTTGTACTTCTAAGCACCTACTGGTCACCTATTTTCAGAAAGAAAGGCTTAGACAAACTTTACTATGATTTTTTTTTCTAGGAAATAGCACTTCACTCTCCACTTGCTCTTAGCCTTTCTGAATGAAATGTTCTCATTTGCCATCTCGTCTCATCAACAAGCTCCATTTCCCTGTAACCTTGTCTATTTCCTACCCTCACTGTCTCTTGTCTTCTGTATAGTTTTCTAAGAGGGCAGTAACCATACTGTACCTAATCTTGATTACATAGGGATGCCATCTGCCCAGGAGCCAAGCAAGGGAAGTTTTCATAGTGGTCCCCTTAAGCCACTGCTTGGAACTTTCCCCAGAAAGTACAGTGCATCTTATCCATCCCATATCCTTTGTACCATGGGGCAAGGACATTTATAGACGTTTCAGATGAATTTTCAACCAAAGTCTATAATACAGCTCCGAGAGGAAGATAGCTTCACATTATCTTGAAGATTGGTTCTTCCTAGAGATGACCTGTCTTTCAGAGGATTTAGAACAATGCACACTGCATTTTAAAAGAAGTCCTCACCTCCTTCAATGTCCTGAGCCTCTTCTTATTCATATTGGAAGTAAGAGTAAGGAGATATAAACTTGCGCTTAAAGGAATCACTGGGCTGCAAGATAACTCTGCATGAAGACTTTGGTGGTAAGGTATCACGTGTAGAATGAACCATAACTGATTCCAATTTTATGGTAGGATGTGAAATTGAAAATAATTATATATACATATTTGTGCACGTGTATGTGTATATTCTGAAATCCAGTATGTTGTTATGTATAAACTGGACTATAAATTGCTTATGGAGTCAATATGTCCTATGTGTAGAAAGTGATAATAAAGCGTGACAGTCATTAGGGTGTTACGAATGGTGTTATGAATTCTTTTTTTTTTTTTTTTTTTTTTTATTGGTTTCTGTGTACATTGATGCCAACATGGGGTACATTGTGCTGTTTCATATACAATTTGAAACATCTTCATCAAGCTGGTTAACATAACTTTCATATCATTTGGTTAATCATTG
>CAUYQV010041564.1:0-17899 GCA_963574575.1 Galagoides demidoff
TGGGCGCCTGTAGTCCCAGCTACTTGGGAGGCGGAGGCAGGAGACTCGCTTGAGCCCAGGAGTTGGAGGTTGCTATGAGCTGTGATGCCATGGCACTCTACCCAGGGGGATAGCTTGAGGCTCTGTCTCAAAAAAAAAAAAAGTATTTAATTTCTCTATCATAAATGAAACAAACTCAGTTTAGCTGGCTACAGGTTCCTGAGTTGAAAGTTATTTTGTTTTATGACTATCCTCTTCAAGCTTGAAAAGTTTCAGCAGAGAGAACTGCAGTCATTTTAATATTCTTCCATTTGTAGGTTATGGTTTTCTTACATCTGGCTGCTTGCAGAATTTTCTCCTTCATATTAACTTTGGCGAGGTTAATTATAATGTGTGTAGGAGATGTTTTATTTGGATTGAGTCATGCTGGGGTTCTGAAACTGTCTGCTATCTGGATTTCAAAATCTCTTGCCAATGTTGGGACGTTTTCAATTATCTCTTAGAGTAGAGTATCTGTGCGTTTTGGACCATCTTCTATTCCTTCAGGGATTCCTACAAAGCAAATGTTTGCTATTTAGGCAAACACAATTCTCTCAGGGAATGATCTATTTTTGTTCTCCACTTCTCTTCCTCTTTGAGCATTTGGAAGCCTTCAAAAGCTTTGTCTTTAATGCCAGAGATCCTTTCTTCTGCCTGCTCTATTCTGTTACCAAGGGATTCTACTGCATTTCTCAGATCTTTGACGGCTACAAGTTCTTGCCTCTGTGTGTCAAAATCTTTGGTGATTTTATCTTTGAATTCATTGAATTCTTGAGACAACTTTTGAATTACTTTGAAATTCTAATTTCATCTTTACCTCCATTCTCTTGATCTTATTTGCCATCCAAATTCTGAACTCGATTTCTGATATTTCAGCCATTTGTTTTTTAATGGGATCATCTGTTGTATCAGTTTTGTTATTTCCAGGGGGAGTAAATATTCTTCTTAGTAAAGTATCTCAAGAATGGAAAAAAAAATCCAATGCATTCAGTACTGCTATGAAACCAAATTACAATCACTCCCACTTTTATATGAAAGATGAATTGCAACTATAGATTGTGATTCCAAGATGAAGGAAGTAAGGGGAGGGGGATGGTAAGGGAGGGGAGTGGTTTGATATAGGGAAGGTTAATGGTGGGACCACACCTCTGGAGCATATTGCAAGAGTACAAGTCAAATCTATCAAATGTCTTAACACTGTGATTGAGTAAATGAGGTAAAAGTGATCTTAAGAAATAAACAAGAGTCTCCAACCTGGGGATTTTGTTACAGTTGATTCCATATTCTTAATCTCTGACGCCATCTATCCCTGGTCCTGTGAGTAAGCTCATGGCACGTGACCCAAGCCTTGGTTATCAGGATGCCCTATGCCTCACCACAGTGACAATTTTCAGGGGCAAGTAGGGGAACCTCAATGAATTTATTATTTTTCTCAAAACCTTTTTTACAAAGCTATGGATACCTTCTTAAAAGGGTCAGTCTAAGAATGTGTTATACTGGGAAGGTGTTAGAGAGATATAAAGAGAGATCAGCTGGGTTCCAGGGTTCTTCTTGGTACTTTGTCCTTCTTGCCTAGGCACAGGGTGTAGTGACTTCCTCCAAGTCTCTTCTCTGGATTGCTCCCCCAACACCTGTTTGGTTTCTCAGGCTCTTCCACAGAAGTACATATTTTTAAATATTTTGTTTGTTTGTTTTTTTCTGATAACAGTATTTTTTTCTTCAAAGTCTCATTAAGAGATCCAATCAATAAAACAGATAAAAGTGGAACCACTGGTGGAGCTGAGTGGTTATGTTATGTTATATGAACTAACTGGCTTGATTTCATTCCTGGTTGGTGCCTTCCCAAATCCTGAGAGCACCACTTGATACAATTGGAAAGGCTCTTCTATGTTTTTTTTCAATTGATTATATCTAATATTAATACATATGGCTTGGAATTAATTGTGTTTTAAACAACCTTAGAAATACTTCACTGTGTAGGGAATAAGGAGGTCATACTTCTACTGTAATACCTGTTAATAACTCCAGAAGTTCATTGGTCTTCACTTTATAATCTGATTACATATTCTTCTGGATGCTATTCTGTACTGGAGATGTTACCTTTGCCCACCATTATAAGACATATCAATGTTGAAGGCTATTTATGGAAAGTTCCTCCACTTTATCCACATAGCTCTAGATGCTGCTATATATATACTGCCACCCCTCTGTCTCTGTCTCTGTCTCTCTCTCTCTCACACACACACACATACTGATTCCAGCATTTGAATAAACTGTGAAACCTTTTGACACCTCAATTTCATTCTCTTTTCTGCTAAACCCTTATCAGCTAATTCTGACCAACATAGACAGTGACCTCCAAGGATTAAATCCTTATCTCTATAATCTACAGTAAATTATAAATGTGGTGAATTGATTTTTTTTCTGGTTTGGGGGGGTTTGTTATTTTATTTTTTGAGATATTCTCACTCTTGCTCAGGCTAGAATGCAACAGCTTCAACTTAGCTTACAGAAAACTCAAACTTCTGGGCTCAAATGATCCTCCTGCATTTTCTTCCCTGGTAGCTGGGCCTATAGGCACACTTGCCTAATTTTTCTATTTTTAATAGAGATGGTATGTTCTCTTGATCAGGCTGGTCTCAAACTCCTGAGCCCAACTAATCTTCCTACCTTGGCCTCCCAGAATGCTAGGATTACTAGTGCAAACCATTATGCTTGACCTTAAATGTGGAATTTTAAAGGAGTTATATAAGAGGAAGCAAATTGTGGCATGTCTAGATTAGATAAAGTAATACATGTGTAAGACAAAATTTATTGAGTGAGAAATGTTGAATAATCACACAGTATTAACAGACTACCGAAAGCAACTCTTTCCAATGTCAGCCATCCTTTCCTGACTAGAATTGCAGGGTGCTGCCCACATCCCTTCACAAGGTATCTCCCTGAAGAAACACAGGAATTCTTTCAGTAATTATTTATTTAACTCCTATTTGTTCCCAGTCAATGTATTAAGAACTGGGAGCACAAAAGCATGAATCATATGTATTTTAGCATAAAGACAGAAACATAAATAATTACAATGCAAAATTGTAGCTACATTAAAGACATAACCATAATGGAAGCATTCCTCAGGCACTATAGAAGCTTAGAACATTCTGATGTAATAAGCTACATGGAGAGGCTTTGCAGAGTGGCATACAAGCGCAGGCCCTCATCACTCAGTGTATGGATGCACGGAAGGAGGTGTGTGTGTGTGGAGCTGAGGCCCTGACAGTATCCAGCTGGCTTCCTCAGGCTAGATAATTCATTTTTATAAGAAAAGGGAAGGCACACTGCATGTATAAATACTATTTTCAACTTGTATAAATCGATAAATAGTTTAGCTTTGTAAAGTAATAGATGCTCTGGAGACAGAAAGACTTAGGGCGAACCCCTCTGGAAGCCTTTGTTTTAATATACTTGAAATTCTCCGTGATGTAGCAGAATATAATAGCAACAATGTGTGTTAGCTTATCCCAGTATCAGTATCTGTCCCATTAGAGGCACCTGAAATGTGCAAATTATTTTTAATAGTGTGAGTATTATTGGAAGTCATAGAAGTGGCTGTATTGGCAGTGGTATTAAGTAATCCCTGGAATAACTTGGTTGGCCAAACCATGTCCTCATCCCACGCCTGCCTGATACTAAAAGAAAAGATCAACTCATGATATTCAAAATATATATTTTCTGGTACTTATCCTATCAAAGAATGATTTTTTTAATTTCTCTAAATTAGAGATTTTATTTAATTTAGTTTTAAAAAGCATACAAAGAACTCTAGTACTCCATACATTACCTAGCCCAGTCCTAACTTTAAAGTCAACATATAACCCACCCCTGAGGCAAGGTTAGATCTGCCCTTCTGTTCCCACCCACACGTACATGATGCACGAATTCTAGTGATCAAGGCATTTGAAAATAAGGCCCTCTAAGATATCCAGACCTGTTGTTTTAAAACTATAATACAGTGGCTGACCTTCCTGGGCATGCAGTTTTGGCTTCCTTGAGATGAGATTACTCTTGAGATCAAGAGATAGCTTACTAAAGATTTCAGTTGAGCATGGTGGCTCACGCCTGTTATCCCAGCACTTTGTGAGGCTGAGGTGGGAAGTTGATTTGATCACAAGAGTTCAAACCCAGCCTGGGCAACACTCTATAAAAAATTTAAAAATTGGAGCGATGCCCATAGCTCAATGGTTACAGCACCGGCTGCATACACCGAGACTGGTGGGTTCTAACCTGGCCTATGCCAGCTAAACAACTGCAACCAAAAAATAGCTGGGTGTTGTGGCAGGTGTCTATAGTCCCAGCTACTCAGGAGGCAGAGGCAAGAGAATCGCTTAAGCCCAAGAGTTTGAGGTTGCTGTGAGCTGTGACTCCACAGCACTCTACTGAGGGCAACATAATGAGATTCTGTCTCAAGAAAAAATTTAAAAACTAGCTGGTGAGGTACACCTGTAGACTGGGACTACACTTTTAGTCTCAAACATGCGGGAGGCTGTGGCAAGAGAATTCCTTAAGCTGAGGAATTGGAGACTGTAGTGAGCTGTGATTGTGCCACTGCACTCCAAAGTAGGTGATAAAGCAAGATCTTGTCTTAAAAAAAAAAAAAATAGGCTTTGCCTCTAAAGATAGGAAACATCCTGTTAACACTGAGGCTCTGACATAACAAAGAACCAATTCTGCTCTGGCCCTTCGTGAAATCTGTATTCATTAGCAGACAGAGACTCTCGAGAAACCACTAGAATTGTCCTACTAGAAAATACTAGAATTGTCCTTATGCTAAGATCTAATTGAAGAGCCTTCATAGCTGTTAGGCCTCGTTGTCCATCTTTAATAGAGAAATATCATTTACAGATTTTATCAGTAATGTAAAATCAGAAGTATTTTTTAATTGCCACACACTGGTATTGTTAAATACCTTAATTTTGCTATGAAAAGAACCATGCCATGGAGTACTTTGAAATTTGAAGTATCAACTTTGAGAATTGAAATATTTTTTATTTTTCCAGAATATATTTTGAAATGATGTATTTTTAAATATTTTATGTGGATGTATGTGATCTATAAGAATAAACTTTGAATCATGGTCTCTCATTTTAAAAATTGTCCATCATTGAATCTGACCTTTGGTTTGAGTACTTAGGGCCGTTTATAAGTGTTAATTAATTGTAGTCTAAAATAAGTGTACTACAAGCTTGTGTTTTTTGATGAAAACAATAAATTTAGTGTGAACCAATTGTCTTCAGGTTAATAATACAGTGTTTAAATGTGTATTCATACTCACACACACACATTTGGACTTTTGTGTATCAGGATTAGCACTGGTATTAAAAATTGGCACCATGGGGGATTCAAAGTTCCTTGTGGTTATTAGGCAACCTGGCAACAAAACAAAGTATTTATTAGAAAGAAAGACTTTCATTTCTTGATTCTCTTTTCTGAGTTTTCAGATAATGATCCCATATCATCCAATATTAAAGAATAACAGGGGTATCAATATTTAATAATTTAAAGCTTTTCCCATATAATGCATTTCATTTCTAACTACTGCTTAGAATAATTCTACAATTTAGCACTCCAAAAATATTTTCATTAGAAATTACCTGTTTTGTGGATTACACCACAGATTTCTCATGATGTCTTTTATAGTTTCAAGAAGAAATTGTGGTAGGAAAAGGAAGGATGCTCTCAGACCTTTCTATAAAACAGTGTTTCGGTTCAGAGAACCGATTTCCATTCAGACACACCCAGCTTAGTTTTGGAGAAAACCTTGTATTTGCCTGCACAGGGGTATTTGAAAAGAAAAAGGCCCTGACTTCTGACAAGAAAGTGAAAACTGCACTTAGATAATGCTGGGTCCTCTCTCGGAAGATTCTGCAGAGGAAATCTGATGCAGCTGGCCCACTCACGACGGACGGCTAAGGTGTTCTTCTGCAGTGAAGAGGTTGCAGATGTCAGTATGATCACAGCAGATGGCCAGACCCTGCTGCTGTCGAGAGCCGGGCTCCGAGACTCTCTGTCTGCCACTTGGGCTGACTCAGTACTTTTGTGACTCCAATTACTTGAGCTTTGCAACGTCAAACCACATGCCTGACTCTGGGGAGAGGAGTGTTCCCTTCCCTGACCTACTTGAATGACAAATGACAAACTAGAAACATAATCGTCAAACATGGCTCAAGCTGAGAGATTTTTCAAGTTATTTCTCACCCTCTTCACCCGACAGATTAGGATAAATTGTAGCATTTACGAGGATCTCTTTTAGAGAGATGATAAAGAAGATTATTCTCTTATCACTGTACATTCTCTTTTTTCAGGACATCAATGATTTTAGTAACTAAAAGTTGGCTGGATGCTCATCATATATCTCAAAGAAATGTTTACCTGTATGTTTTACTCTTCACACTTGATCTTAGCCAAAAGGCCGAGAAGCGATTGTTTTACTCTCAATATAGTTTGATTTCCAGGTAATAAAAGAGAGAGAGATGCAGTTTTACAGTATTAAAACTAAAAGGCTTAAGAAAATATTATTTTACTTGCATCTTAAAGAAAACCTATGCATGTCCCTAATTTATTAAGTGCTTAATGTATGCAAAGCACTGTGTTCTACATGTGTTGTCTTTTAATTATCTGAAAGACGTGGATTAAATCATGTGCGTTTCATAGATGGTAACTTCAAGATATGTGCAACAAGGATGTGAGGTTAGACAGAATCGGATTTGTCTAAGTCCAAAGTCTATACTTGTAGCAATTCGATAATTCTGCCTTTAAAAGCCTCTTCTGGGGACAGTGTGTTACTCCACAAAATGTAGAGCAAAAATTTCAAATGCGAACCAAAAATACACACAAACTCATACAGCTATGTGTCTAATCCTCAGAGTCTTGTATTTCAGATTTTTCTCTGTGACCTTATCTGTTACATCTCTGGATATTGAACTTGACTGTGCACTGCTGCTTTACAAAATATTAAAAACCCACAGGAAGCACAGAGCAGCTTGCACCATAGAGGGCCCAAGAGTGCCTTTATCAGAGGGCCACAGCACTAAATCAATGCAACCGAAATGTAGTTTCATCCCATAGTGTTCCAATGATAGAAGTTACCTGAAAAATGACACACATTTATCTTCTAGACAACAGATTCCTGGTGGATGACTCTTCAAGTCTCTTAATCTGTGCAATTTTACTCCACCAGGGGGTGCCAGCGCAACAGGATGGCAGCATGACGATTCCAAAGGCGGGAAGCTCATTTTCTTCTGAGGAGACTGATGGGAGGTAGGGAAGTAACAGCTAAACCAATGCTTCACACAAGTCTATGAAGTTCATTTTTAACTTAAGGAAGGTTAGATTATTTATGCATACAAAGAATTCTGAATCTCTATTTTATCTATGTGGTATTTTTTTCTGCCAAATTTGCCAGAGCTGCTATCAAAAGGCCAATTATTTCATTTTCTGCTTACTTTTTTCATTTTTTAATGGCAATAGCTCCTAGCAAAAAGGCAAAAAAAAAAAAAAAGGCGGCTAAAAGATGAGAAACAAAAAGTAAAATTACCTACTTAACAAATAGAGATAGTTTCATCTGGGCTAAAAAAAATAAGAAAAGGTGTTTTTGATATTTGAAAACTTCTTACAACTCCACAAAGTAGATATTACCTGTAATGCTGATGCTGGGAAATTTTATGAAATGAAAGTTTTCATTTTATGTATTTAATTGCACTCTTCAAAATGACCAATGATTGACTTTTTCATGCTAGTTTACAATATATGTGTTTGTGTACATACAGATACCACGTATGTTGTCATATATGTGATATACATATGGTAGATATCCTCTATACCAGTGAATTTGTACTATGCGTATATACAATTGTCACAATTTCTTTTTTACTCAACTTCATACATCACAAATATCCTTCTACATCAGAACATAAACGGTAAGTTTATTATTTTCATAGCTCCTCTAAGGTATAACAAGCAAAATTGTGCATGATATATTATGTATAGTATATAATGATGATTTGATATACTGTATATGAGCATTGTAAGAACATTAAATCAAACTCATTGCCATACATATCACCTAATATGGTTATAATATTTTTGTGATAAGAACATTCAAAATGTATTATCTTAGCAACTTCAAGTGCATGAATCATTGCTGTTGTTTATAGCTATCATGCTGTACACCTCCAGAACTTCCTACCTCATTTTTAATGGCTGTATTATGTTCCATTTGCATTTTCACTTCAATTACTTTTATTACCACTATGAAAATAAACACCCATTTATAATCACACGCGCACACACATATCATTGTATGTATTTTATGTTTATGCCATCCCCCTCAATGCCATATCTATAAGTATGCATTACTGAAATGATAACGTAAATTCAAAATACTATATGCATGATGTTTTAAAAAGTCACTGTGAAAGCAAGTTTGAAGTCAATTCATTATTAGCTTAGGGTTAGTAAGTATATAGTTGGCATGCAATAATTTGAATGAGTGAGTGGTGAGTGGATATTTCTGAACTCTTTGGGGAGAAGAAACAGTGCCCTCTACGCCCCTCTGAGAGAATGATTGTGCAAATGAACATCTTTTAAATCGCTGATTTGGCAGTAGAGACTCTTTGTTATCATTTTGTCTAGCGTTTCATAAACTTATTTGAACATTTCTAAAATAAATACCAATACTAAATACACATTACACTATCCTATTAAAGTTTAATTATTTTATTGACCCCAGAATAGTGATCCCCAAACATTCATTTGCATATTGATCACCTGGGGATCTCGTTGAGGTGCAGAAGTTGATTCGGTAGTTCTGAGGTGGCGCCTCAGTTTCTGCATTTCTAATTATCGCTCAGATTAGGCTAGCCTGTCTGGATTGACTGGCCTAAGACGACCCTAGCTTAGAGGCCAGGATATAAATAAGTCACATAGAAAAGAGTTACTTCAATCATAGGAAATATCAGGAAGCAGGCATGAGAGAGAATGAAATTTTAAATTCATAAAAGGAAAAATTCCCCCTTTCATTTTTATATGCTTCGTTTTCTGCTGCTTTACATTTGAGTGAATTTTTGATATTACATGTGCGCACAAGTTCGATCTCTAAGGGAAGTCAGAATGGTTAATATTTTACATGACGTATTGTTTTAATAGCAGGTTATTAGCCACTGTAATAAGAGAAATGAACTCGGAAGCAAGGGGTGCTATTTCCTGCTCCAGGCCCAGCACCGCTCCCCCTGTGCGATGCGTCTGGAGTTACACAGCAGCCTTTTTACAGGGGGTGAGCTGCTCGACGTACGTAACAGATGGGGTCATAACTTCCCAGTTCCATAAACATGGTCTCCACTCCTAGAGGCAATAATGTACTCAGATGCTTTTTCAATGTGTTTATAGTAGGTGCATTGCTGGCATTTTACAAGTTATTGAAGCTCAGGGCAGCAATAACTTGTAATGTAGTTTTCAACATAGCTTCAATGTGTTTTTAGGGGGGAGGTACAATAGATAAAAGAAAACCTCAGTAAATTATTATTTTCTCCTGTCAGCTAGTCCAAGAGTGTTATGCCCTGGCATTTTCCAGTGAATTTGCGATCGTTTTGGTGTCATTATTCACATATTTTGTCTATTGTAGGACCGTCTTGTCAGTGAGGTTTTCAGTTAGTTCTGGTAAATAGCATCCCTCTGTAACAATCTCGTTGTACTGTTCCCTGGAGTGATAGCAGCATGCTGCTCCCTAAAATCCATCTAGCCTCATTGGGGAAACAGTATCCTCAGAAGATGAGAAAAATATGCTTCCAGTGCAACACCCCAAAAATATTTCAGAAGGGAAACAGCATTGCAGGGGATCAGCTGACCCCTCAGACAGAGGCCCATCCCAAAAACTGATGGTTCCACCCGAAACCAGTCGGTTATCAGAACCCGCTTACCTCATCTTCTGTGCTGCAAACTGCCTTCAGAAACTCTGTCTCCTTCATTCTTGAGGAGGTGAATTTGAGAAATTCCTCCCTTCTCCCTGCTTAGTGCACTGCAGAATAAACACATCCTCTGCTCTAAATCCTGCTGCCTCTGGACACTGGCTACGTCTTGGGCAATGGGCAGATGAACCTGGCTGGGCAGCAACAATATGACCAATTTAGGTAAAGTGGCTGGACCAGACCTTGTTTAGAAGATGACATTTGAATGAAGATTCAAAATAGATGAAAGACTTAGCTCCTTATCAAGGAGATGGTAGTGATTCCCTGTATGAAATAGTGAGTACTGTTCAGATAAGGTGCAGAACGAAACCCATAAACATTGGATTTCACAATATGATATTATTGATGGCATTAATAAAAATAGTTTTAGTGTTATAATGAGGAGAGAAAGACATTCAATTCTGTCTTAAAGATAATGAGCAAAGAGAAAAACAGGAGATAGACTATATTAGCTTGCTTAGGCTGTCATGACAAAGTGCCATAAATTGGAAGTCATAAACATCAGAAATGTGTTTCCTCTAGCTCGGAAAGTTAAAATTCCAATATAAGATTTCAGCAGACTTGGTCTTGTTCTGAGGCCTCTACCTGGATTGTATATGGAGTCTTGCCTATCTCTGTGTGTCTGTAAGAGTCCTTTCCTTTTGTGAAAGAACATCAAGGCCCACGCAATGGCTCATGCCTATAATCCCAGCACTCTGGAGGCCCAGGTTGGTGTTTTGCCTAAGCTCAGGAGTTCAATACCAGCCTGAGAAAGAGTGAGACCCTATCTCTAAAAATAGCCAAGTGTTGTGGCAGGCTCCTGTAGTCTCAACTACTTGGGGGGTTGAGGCAAGAGGATCACTTGCGCCCTAGAGTTGAGGTAGCTGTGAGCTATGATGCCACAGCACTCTACCAAGGGTGACAAAATGAACTCTGTTTCAAAAAAAATTAAATTAAAAATAAAACGGACACCAGTCATATCAGAATACCAATCCTACTCCAATGACCTCATTTTATCTTCACTGACTCTTTAAAGAGCCCATCTCCACATTCCGTCTTATTCTGAAGCAGTAGGATTTCAAAATATGAATTCTGGAGGAAGATAATTCAGCCTGTAACCCTCCCCCACCCCAAACTTCTTGTCCTTCTTGAATGTAATGTGCATTCACCCAACCTAACAGCTGCAAAAACCTCTATGCCCATTCCAGCAGTCACTGTATGTCAAGATTATCACTTAATATACAGCATTTTAAATAAGCTATGGTTAATGCTAGGACTGTGATTCATCCAGAGGCAAAATTCCTCTCTAGCTATGAAACTAAGAAGTAAGATGAGTTATCTATTCCCAAAACACAATGGTGGAGCAGGCATAGGTGAGTCATTCTCATTCAAAAGAAAATAAAACAAAACAAAAAACAAGTTGAAATAAGGAAGGTTAATATCTCCCAAGTAAGTGTAAAACTATTACGGAAAATTCAAGTAGATTTTAAGGTTGAAGAATAATCCTTTCTGTGTCAATGCTCTGTCCTCCAGGCCCACAGGGTGGTGTGTCCATGCCTTCCAGGCATGCTGGGTAATGGCTGCACCATTTCTTTCTGGCTAAACTTCCTATTTAAAGACTATATCTTCAAATATAGTCATATTGTGAGACACTGGGGCTTGGTATTTTGACTTATAAATTTAGTGAGGAGCACAACTCAACCAACAATAGAGGCTATGGACAATCACTCTGAAGAATATTGATTTTGAAATGGTAGCAAGGCTCTGGAGTGATAGCTGATGGGAAAAGATGGGTGAAATAATATAATGTTCTATAAACATAGCGATTGATCCAAGAGAGATATCATAATGTTGTAGAAGTAGGGAGGAATTGCTAGAACCATGTCTATAAATATCCTATAGGGGATAGACACAAGTATAAAAATGGAGGGCTTTTCCTTAGAAGTGAGTGTAAATAATTTGAGAAACAAGGAAATGTAGATATTAGAAGGTAGGTTAATATGGGAATGATGTGGAGATTCTCTTGTGAACCCTGTTTGATTTTTTTTTTTTTGCAATCAAGTAGAAAGGAAGGTCATCAGCTCCGAGTGAGCAGGTATAGTGGAGAGTTTTTCTTTGGCTGTGGAGGATTAATTGCAATGAGAATCAATCTGCTACTCTAAACTCCTAGAAAACCAGGGGGAACATAAAACAACTGTTTTCGGACAGTGGAGGAAAGCAGGATAGGCCTGTAGTTCATGAGAAAAATGAAATAACAATATAATCCCTATTCCTTCCAGCTTAACTACTTAGAGGAATTTTTCAACCATGCCAATCAAACCATTAGTTTCAAAAACTAATGTAATTTAAAAAGGCAAGGAAACCAAATATAACCTGGCTGAATTGAGAAGATGCGTTGTTGTTTGCAGAGAACTACATGGGTATAATTTCCTGGGAAGAGTGCAGAATCGGATAAGACACCTAGATAGGTAGGAGAGGGGGAAGGAGAAGAGGTAAAACATTAAAGAGGAGAGAAAGAAAGAAGAGAGATGGGAGAAGAAAGAATGTGCTTTGAAGAGCAGCACCAGGATCCACTCAAGCATCTGATAAGACTTCCAAGGAGCTTAGGGACCGAACAACCGGAAAGCAATAAGACAATGCAATTGGTGGGGGTTGCACAGAGCTAAAACGAATTTGCATTCTCATCAGCCAGAATATAAAGAGCTCATAATATGCAGAGTACCATGCAGGTGGTCGGAAAGGTCTCATCTTAATCCTTCGACTAAACTAACCTCGGAGTATAAAACCTGCTCTGAATTTTTTTTCAAACAAATTTTGTAAGATAAAATATCAAAAAGAAAAGAACTAATGTAACTTAGTTGTGTGCCACATTTCTTCTTCAGTGACCTGTGAAGAAACACAAGAAAATGCAGCACTCAGTGATGTATAATTCACAATGACTGGTCTATGAGCAAAATGATCAGGTATATGAATAAGTAGACAAATCTAAAAAAACTAGCAAGAGATAAAACCATCATTAGAAGCAGAAAAATCAAGATGGAATTTGTAGACAATGATTGAAAAATAATATATTAGCATATATATACACACTAATATGTAGTACAAGAATATAAAGTAAAACACAAATATTATGAGAGACATGATTGAGGATTAAAAATGACACAGATAAAGTTGCTAGTCATAAAACATTGAATATCTGAAATGAAAAAGATACACTGAAACAAAGGCATTCTATAAGAAGAATGTCTACAAACTTGGTGTCGACGGAAAGCTGAGAGAAAAAAGACAGGAAATGAATAAACTAATCATTGTGTCCAGGAACAAAATTGCAAATAGGCTGACATTTAATTAGAGAGCAGGCTGAGGGCCCAAATAATGTTCAGGGAATTAGGCTAGGGCCAATTTGACTTTTAATTTTTAATAAAATGATAAACGGAGAATCAAAAATGTTTTTACAGGAAGCCAAGCTGAATAAACCAACATAAAGCAAGCCACATCAGAATATACTTTAAGGAAAACACTATAGGTCAGTGGTAGAGTAAAAAATATTACTGGGGGAAAAATGACACATCTAGAGAGGACAAAGAAAAAACAGATTATAGACTTCTGGTCAGAAACTGTGCAAGCCAGAAGACTATAGGGCAACATCAGTAAACGACTGAAAAGAAAAGAAAAAAAGATCAGCCTAAAATTGAATATCAAGCAAAAAGATCCCTCAAAAATGAAGATGAGATAAAGATATTTTTCAAGCAAAGAAAAGCTGCCAAATTTTACTAGAATAGTTCCTGCTTCACTGGCCACTTTGAACAGACTTCCTAATATATTGAGTAGAGTCTGTAGAATTATAAAGGCTCAGTACAAGCCAAATTAAGCCTAGTAAAGGTTGTTGAGGACCTACATTAGCAGAGATTGAAATGGTCTCAGTGTGTTCAACTGATCTCAAGTAACTTAATTGCATCCCTGAAAGTTTTAAATATAATGTATGTACACATACACGTGTGTGTATGTGTGCATATGTATATATACAGTACAAAGTTTTAAAAAAGCTAAACAGTAAGAAATTAGTGAGTCTGTTAGCCAGCAAAATCTATTTGTGAATAAAAAGAAAAAGCAGGGTAATACATCTATAAACAGAAAAACATTTCAATCAAGAGAAATAGACATAGAAATGGCAGAGATGAGAGAATTAATGGAAAAATTAAAATATTATGAATAAAGTACATATGTTCAAAAAAGTGGTAGAAAGCATAATTATGGCAAGAAGAATTATGGAAGACATCAAAATCATGTCTAGAGTTGCAAATGTAAATATCTTAAAGGAAAAATATATGGGAAGGGGTTAACACTCAATTAGAAATAATAGGAACTAAAACTAAATCTCATTATATAACTATAAACACTGTTCAAAATCAAGCCCAGAGAAGGAAAAGGCTGAAAACAAATGACTAAGCCATAACTGAGTTATGGGGCAACATGGCGCAACCTAACCGAGTGGAACTGGGATGACCTTTCCGACTGAATCCTGTTGTTCAGAGTATATCATTTTGCTTACAAATATTTTCTCTTATGGTCTTATAGAAAACTGTGCAAATTGCCAATAACTGTTTTAGCCAGGGAAGACTAATTGCTGTAACAAGCCACATGGAATTTTCCACAGCTAATCATAAAGTCGTATTCACTATTTGAATCACCAGCCATAGCAAGTTGGTGCTGGTGATGAAGGGTTCTACATAAATACTGAATAAGGCTAGACTGTTTTTTTCTATAGAGGGGAGGGGAACCTGCAGCCTTTGGGCCTCATGTGGCCTTCCAGATGCCCAAGGGTAACCCCTAAACTGGACCCAAACTTCAGAGAACAAATCGCTTTACTAAAATAATGTGTTCTTTACAATTTGGATTCAGTCAAAAGCCGCACTCGGGGATCCAGAAGGCTGCAGGTCCCCCATCTTCAGTCACGCCCCCACCCAACCACCAGGGAGGCTGGGAAGTTTATATTCTTATGTGCTAGAATCAACTACGTGTATACGGAGATTTACTGAACTGTTCTTTGTCACAACAGGCATTTATCTAATAAGTATTTTCATATGGTTACACCCATAAACCATCCATTTAGCTTAACTTAAACTATCAGGACTATGAAAGAAAAGTTTAATTCATGAATTTGGCAATAAATGCTTTTGGGCCATACAATAGCATTAATATCCACTATTCATCTGTTCATCAAAGATTTATTTAATGCCCAACATAAGGTACAATACTCAGTGCTGAGGGCGCCATTCGGGGGCTCTGCCACTTGGGAGCTTTCATTCCATGAGGGAAAATAAGAAAGAATATAGTAATTGTGAAAATATGCTCTGGGAAATGAGTGGAGGGGATACCTACTTTAGTATTGATGGGCAGAGGCAAATTCCTTAAAAGACATCTTACATCTGTACCAAAGTAACAATAAATACCAAAAAATGTGTTATCCAGGTGAAGATGGGGTTTTAATGTCTGCCCAACTCCCAGGCCAAGAGACCAGTCCATAGAAAACTTGGATGCTGGCAGAGAATCTGAACATGTATGTCATAAACTCTGAGGGATGAAGGTTTTTTTGGAATTTACAAAGGAGAAAATAAATAGCAAGTAATAAAACTGGAGAGGAAAGCTAAGCCAGATCATTAACCATTTATTATGTGTGGCAATTTGGACTTTTTCCTGATGTCAGTTAGAAACAAAGTTGAATATTTTAGTTACAGGTAACACTGACTGTTTTCTTCAACTTTAATTTATTTCCTAAAACTTCTATTTTTTAATGAAACTGTGTCTCAAAAGATCTTGTGGTTTAAGACCTTTTGATAACATTTTATTATCAAAAATATCAAATTTTTCTTACATATCAAACCTTATTTTCTTGGAAGAAACATAAATAGGATAGAAAACTTATCTGTAACCAACACATTTCTAAAGATTAAGACCTGGTATCTATTCTATAACTAAGGAAAATGGAATGCAACAAGTTTTTATGTGAAAGTGATTCCAGAAAAAAAAAAATCACATCAGCATCTAAAATAAGTAAATTTTGCTCTCTTCACTAGAATGTATTTATTTTTATTTAGATTTAGAACTTGAAGATATTTAATTCTTACAAAGTAAAAAAATAACGTAATTTACATGCCATCATTTTTGAATAACCAAAATATTTTTAATATTTAATATTGTACATTTTATTTTATAAGCCTTTTAGATTTTTTTCTGTGGGGGGGACAGAGTCTCAACCTGTCACCCTGGATAGAGTGCTGTTGTGTGCTATTTTTTTGTTGCAGTTGTCATTGCTTTAGTTGGTCTAGGCCCAGTTTGAACTTGCCAGCCTCGGGGTATGTGTCCAGTGCCCTACCCACTAAGCTATGGGCGCCACTCAGCCTTTTATATTTTTAACAAAATCTTGTAATAATGGTGGATATACATTTGTTTTTCTTGAATTTTCTTACATAGAAATCAAATATACACATATATAATGTGTGTGTGTACATCTATACATATATCAATGCACATGTTTATTCAAGATATTTAGTTTATATTTTTAAGTTATATCAAAAAGTAAATCAAACGTGCCTAAAGTTGTCACTAATAATTCTTGACATATGAAAACATGTTTGAAATTTGTAAGTAGGAATAAAAATTTACTGTAATGGAAAATGAAAAATATTGATAATAATATATTAAATGTTTATTATGTATGACTTACTTGAACATATAATGTTATTGCTTATTCACCAGGGCAAGAAATATTAAAAAACCCATAAAAATTCATTTGCATAAGTTTAATATCATCATGTAGTAGAGACATAGGTAGGTTATCTATTGAATGATTTTTCATATTTTGTTCTAATAGAATTTTCAAGACATTTAAGAATACTATGTATTATTATAAAGAATACTATGTATGTATTATAAAATTTGCATATATCAGGCAGTGTCTGTGGCTCAAAGGAGTAGGGCACCAGTCCAATATGCTGGAGGTGGTGGGTTCAAACCCAGCCCTGGCCAAAAACCACAAAAAAAAAAAAATTTGCACATATCAGTTTTGATTGCATGTAGCTTTAGCAGCTTCCAATAACTTTTTAAAAATTTTCAGATTAACATATGAATTCAATTAGATTACATTGTTTGCACATTTAGGAAAAGTCCAGGTTGCAGTGAGCCCTTCACCAAGGATGAGTACCGTGGACCCTTACACCGTACCCATTAGGTGCAAGCACATCAAAGCCCCTCCTTGACACCTTGACCTTGTACTTCCTCATCTCCAAAAATGTGAGCCAATACATTTCTTCTCATAATAAATCAGTAGTCACAGACAATCTATTATAGCAGCACAAAGTGGATTCATTCACTCTGGAATATTTTAACTTATATAACATTGCCTTGGCACACGGGGTAAAAGTTGGTTTGGTCTAATTTTAAGGGACATGGGCAAAATAAAGTCTTCCATGTTCTTTATGTGATTTTCACATGATGATTTATCAATAATGAGATAAGGAATCCTTTATTTATGGTCATGGAATTTACTTGTTTGTATTGTAGATTAGCTTCTTTCCTTCTACAGTCCTGTGTAAATATTCCCTGTTCTCATGGAGTATGTCTGTTCCTTCTGCCAATTCCATTCCCTTCTCTACTACATTTAGGCTTCTGTGAACAAGGGGAAGAATCGTATTTGATTTGAAAACTGAGTTGAAAACAAATTCTTATTTCCTTGTTCCATCTCATCACTTGGCATTAAATTCTCTTCAATAATCACAGCCCAAAGGTGTGACTTTTAACCACTCCTTGTCTAAGTTAATGAAAAGTACAGTCATTATAACCCCTACTTTACACATAAATAAACTGGTATTTATAACAAAATAACT
>CAUYQV010041569.1:0-13127 GCA_963574575.1 Galagoides demidoff
CTTGGCATGTCTGGAAAGTTCTCTTTCATAATTTCATGAAGAAGAGCCTCTGTGTTTTGTGAAGCAACTTCATCACCTTCAGGGATTCCTATAAGGTGAATATTAGTTTTCTTTGAATTGTCCGAGAGTTGTCTGAGAGTGAGATCTGTTTTTGCTCTCCATTTCTTTTCATTTTTGTGCTCCTGGGCTTCTTCAAAAGCTTTGTCTTCAGAGTCAGAGATCCTTTCTTCTGCCTGTTGCACTCTGTTATGGAGGGATTCGACCGTGTCTTTCAGATCCTTGAGGGCTGCAACCTCTTGTCTCAGTGTTTCAAAATCTTTGATCATTTTATCTTTGAAATTGTTGAGTTCTTGAGACATCTTTTGAATAATTTCTTGAGATACCTTTTGAATAATTTCTTGAGAAATCTTTTGAATAATTTCTTGAGCTCCTAATTCCTTCTTTTCTTCCATTCTATTAATCTTATTTGCTATCCACATTCTGAACTCGATTTCTGACATCGCAGCCATTTGCTTGTGGATGGGGTCTTCAATTTTGTCTGCCCCATTTTCCCTCGGAGGAGTTGATCTACTCTGGTTATTCAAGTTGCCAGAGTTTTTCCACTGATTCCGCCCCATGCTGAGTTTACCTTGTTTAGAGGCCTTATCATAACTGTTCAGTTGGTGACTTCTTTTGATTGCCCGGGGAGACAGGCTGAGTGTGTCTGTTGTCTTCTCCCAGTTCTCGGGTGCTGGGCAACCAGGGTGCAGTGGAATGGTAGCAGCTCATGAGAGTGTGCATGGCTGGATTAGACCTCGTTCAGCCTGCTGGGGTGACGGGGTGGGGGGCAGGAGACCAGTAGCAGCCGGATCAGTCCAGCTCCTCCAGGGCAACTGGTGGAACAGGGGAACTGTAGTAGCTAGATCAGTCCTAATTCAGCCCCACCAGAGTAGCTGGGGGCAGCAGAGGACTCCTTGACCATCGCCCATTGGACACATAAGGCACTAGCAAGCCGATCTGTACCCTCCCATCGTGGGAGCCTGGAGCAGGGAATTCCCCCACTTCCATCCGTGGGACATATGTGGCTCTAGAAAACAGTTCTGGGCCCGCCCAGAGTGGTAGACCCCTCCACCACCACCCGCAGAGCACACGTGGCTTTAGCAAGCAGTTCTAGGCCCACCCAGCTTGGGTGGCTGGAGCGGGGAACTCCTCCCCTTGCCCCCGTGGGGTATGTGTGTCTCTAGCAAGCTGTTTTGGGTCTACCTGGAACGGAGGACTCCTCTGCCACTGCCCACGGGATGCCTGTGGCACTAGCAAGCAATTCTGGGCCTGCCCAGAGCCGGAATCTGGGGCAGGGTATCACCTCTGCCACCCGTGAGGCGTGCAACTCTAGCTAGCAATTTTGGGCCCGCCTGGCTGAGTGAGGGCAAAGGGACACACCTAGCAAATGGGTTAGTCTAGGAAGGTTAATACCTCCTTCCCCACCTTGCACCCAATCACTCGTAATCCCTCAGGTCTGTGGCCCTATTCACTCCAGTAGGCCACTGCTCCCAGGATTTATGACTGGCAAAATCAGCCAGGAATCTGAGTTTGGTAGGGGGGCCTTGCATTTTTAAATTAGGCTTCTGTCCAGCTAGGTTTCTCTGCAAGTCCTTGCATTCAGTTCTGGGCAGCAGACAAATAGCAATTTACACTTAGGTGTCAATTCTAGCCTCTGCCCGCCCACTGCCTTTGTCTGAGGGGGATTACACCCTGAGGGTTGGTGCTTTACTTATGAAAGTTCTCTGCGTTTTACCTGTGGCTGCTGTCCCGAACCTCTGTTTGTTCTCCTCACATCTGTGCCACAGTCAGCATAGAACAGCACCAGCCCTTTCCCCCTCCACTTCTTTCAAGGAGATGCCCAAGAGTCTGGACTCCAAACCTCCAAACCTCGGAGTGAGTGGGTGGGGACTCCTCGGAGTTCAATGTTGCAGGTGGGGAATATATACAGTTTTATATAGTTCAAATCTTCCCTCAACCATACACCTGGGGTGCCCCTTTGAATAGTTCTTGGGTGATCTGCCAGGTTTAAGGGGTCCAAATCAGTTGTCCCAATCAGCACCCGTTTCAGGTGGAAGAGTTCAAATGTCTCTGAGAGTTAAATAAGAGGGGTCTGCTTGCAGCTCAGATATAACTTGCTCCAGTGCTCTGTGAGGGCAAAGGGACCCACCTGGCAAATGGGTTAGTCTGGGAAGGTTAATACCTCCTTCCCCACCTTGTAGCCAGTCACTCGTAATCCCCCAGGTCTGTGGCCCTATTCACTCCAGTAGGCCACTGCTCCCGGGATTTACAACTGGCAAAATCAGCCAGAAATCTGAGTTTGGTAGGGGGGCCTTGTGTTTTTTAAGTTAGGCTTCTGTCCATCTAGATTTCTCTGCAAGTCCTTGCATTCAGCTCTGGGCAGGAGACAAATAGCAATTTACACTTAGGTGTCAATTCTAGCCTCTGCCTGCCCACTGCCTTTGTCTGAGGGGGATTACACCCTGAGGGTTGGTGCTTTACTTATGAAAGTTCTCTGCGTTTTTACCTGTGGCTGCTGTCCCAAACCTCTGTTTGCCCAGAGACGGGGCTGGAATGGCATCAGTTTGCAGCTCAGGATCCCACTTTTGCTGTATTGGCATCCCCCGAGCCGACCTTCCTCTCCTCACGCCTGTACCACAGTCAGCACAGAACAGCACTAGCCCTTTCCCCCTCCAACTCTCCCAAGGAGATGTCTGAGAATCTGGATTCCATAGGTAACAAACCTCCAGACCTCGGAGTGGGTGGGTGGGGACTCCTCGGAATTCAATGTTGTAGGTAGGGAATATATACAGTTTTATAGTTTTATGCCTGGCCAGAGGGTGCCGCGGCATGCCAGCAGGGGTAGGAGGTCCAGTTTTTAGGGGGTCTCTCCAGTGAGATAGAGTGGGAGGAACTTTGAACTCTGCTCGCTTGTTTGCATGGAGTAAACTGCAAGCCCTTGTTGTGGGGGAGGGGACTCCCATTCACTTGGTGGTGGATTTTGTACCTTTCGGTTGTATTTTTGGGGTTGCAGCTCGTCTCAGGAAGGTTGAAGTGCGCTCTCCAATCTTCTCTCTTGGCTCTGCTCCAAACCATCAGCTAACTTGCTAAACTTCTGTCCTTTAAGCCTCCTTCTGGATGAGAGCTTCTGTAAAAAGCTGGCTGCTGTCCGCCATCTTGGCTCTGCCCCTATAAGTCAAATTTCTCAATGCTCTGTATCATTGAGTAGTTGTCCTCTCACCTGAATGATGAATATTAAATCTTGAAAGACTTTCCCACTCAGTAAGTATCCAGCATTACTATATCTGATTCATAGAAGAAATTTGTTTCTTCAAATGTTCCTTCAAACACACTTTGCAACCTTTTTTCATTATCATTCTGATTAACATAACCAGAGTATCTCTGAATATGATATAGAATGTGTATGAAACATCTTTTTAAGATTGCTAACTACCTGTGTTAAAAAATTGTTTTAAAAGTGTGATATGAGGGTTGTCACACTATAGACAATGGGTCAAATCCAGCTGACCACATTCTTTTGTACATAAAGTTTTATTGGAATATAGCCAAGTGCATTTGTTAACATACTATCTAAGACTGCTATTGTAGTACAACAACAGAGAAAAGAAGTTGCAACAGAAATTGTTTGATCCGTGCTCCAGGATCCAGACCCACCCATATGGATCTAGATATTAGGCATGCCCCAACTCCAAGTTGGCCTCTGTAGACCCAGGCTCTGATCCAACCCCAACAGAACAAGGCTGCAAGACTCCCCAAGTACCAGACCAACCACTGTGGTTCCAGGCTCCACCAACTATCTCCATGGGACCAGGCACCAGGACTGTCTACTAGTAGCAAGCCTGTGTGAAGTCACCATCAGATGACCCATTAAAAATCTTTGGATGAGTTGACTCAAAAAGGACTTTCACTGCCCAAGCCAATCTGTAAAGACTGAAAGCTTAGGTGTCTACTTCTTCAAATGCACAAAAATCAATGCAAGACCACAGTGATCATGAATAATCAGGGAACCAAAATGCATGCAATTGAAGTAACAAAATAAAGCACCAATAACTGTCCCTAATGAAATGGAAACCTACAAAATTCCTAACAAATAATTCAAAATAATCATCTTTGTAAAGTTCAATGTGCTGCCAGAGAACACAGATAGACAACTAAATACCACACTAAGGTACTAAGGATATCTATAACCAAGGCATCCATCCACAACCTAGACCCTTATCAAAGTGCACACAAGCAAAGCCAAAGATTCTTACCCATCATATGCTACAGGCACACCCTTAAGAGTGGTGGGGTCTAATCTAAACAAAAGAGAATACAAAAACAAAAGCAACAGCTGCTCCAGATGAGTAGGAATAAGTGATAAAACTTAGAAGTATGAAAATCAGAGTGAAAAAGCACACACTGTTTCTATCAATAGATGCCAACCAAAGTGAAAATACCAAAATGACAATAAGGAATTTCAAATATGGATTACAATGAAGCTCAAAAGGAGAAAAATAAATCAGGAAATTAATGACAAATTTATTAAAGAGGTAGATATATTTTAAAAATAGATTTAAGAAAACCAAACACAGTATAAAATTTAATAATAGACTATACTATTCAACATAAAGAATTTCAGAGCTGGAAAATGCCTCTGTCAAACTAATCCAGTTAGTCATAAAAAGAGAAGAAAGAATCAGGAGTAATGAAGAAAGTCTTCAAGAAATATGGGATTATATAAAGCAAGTAAATATAACAATCACAGGCATCTCTGAGGGGGAAGAAGAAAAAGCAAAGGCCTGGAAACCCAATTTAAGGGAAAAATTGAGAAAAATTCTTCTGGTTTTGCTAGAGATTTAGAGATCCAGATATAAGAAGTTCAATTAAAAACTTGTGAAATTCATAACAAAAAGGGCATCATCAGGGCTTATAGCCATCAGACTGGCCAAAGGCAACATGAAGGATGAACTCCTATGATCTATAAGCTGAAAATATCAAGTAACAAAGGAAAACCCATCAGACTAACAGCACACTTCTCAATAGAAAGAAACCTTGCAAGCCAGAAAAGAATAGGGTCCTATCTTTAGAATAAAGGCCAGCTACAATTCTGTAGGCTGCAAAACTAAGTTGCACACATTAAGGAGAAGTAAAGTAATTATCAGACAAGCAAAAACCAAAGATATTTGTCACCACTAGAACTGCCCTACAAGAAATGCTTACAAGTGTTCTATCCATGAAACAGAACAATCAATACCAACAAGTTTAAAAACACACTGAAAGTAAAACTCACAACTCTTATAAAACAGTAAGACAAGGGAGAGCATAAAACAGCTAAGTAATTATCAAAATGATCACCAAACAGCATCTCACACATCAATACCAACATTGAATGTGGTCATAATTTCCCAAAGATGTAGTTTAGCTGAATGGATAAAAACTCACAACCCACCTATATGCTGTCCGTAAGAAACCCATTTACTTGCAAAGATTTTCATGTACTCAAGGTAAAGGAGTAGAAATAAATGTTCTATGCAAATGGTAAACAAAAGTGAACCAGAGTAGCTATTCTTATATTGGATAAAATAGGCTTTAAATCAACAACAATAAAAATAAAGATTAGTGACTTAAATGTAAGATATGATACTGTAAAACTAGTAGAAGAAAACTTATGAAACAATCTTCTTGACATCAGTTCAATCATTTTTAGATATAATAAAAAAGCACAGGTAAAAAAGCAAAAACAGACAAATGGATACATCACATTTAAAACCTTGTGCACAGCAAAGAATCATCAGAATGAAGAGACAACCCACAAAATGTGACAAAGTATTTGCAAACAATTCATCTAATAAGGGATTAATATTTAAAATACATAAGGAATTCAAACAATAACAAGGAAATAATTAACCTAATTACAAATGGGCAAAGATCCTGAATAGACATTTCTCAAAAGACATACAAATGACCAATGCGTATACAAAAAATGCACAACATCACGAATCATCAAGGAAATGAAAATCAAAACCACACTGTGATATTATCTCATACCTGTTAGAATGGTCATTATCAAAGGAAAATTAAAAATTGGCCAAGGAGAGGAGAAAAGGGAACGGTTGTATACTTTTATTGAGAACGTAAATTAGTAGAGCCATCATGGAAAACAGTATGGAGATTCATCACAAAATTAAAAATGAAACTATCATATGATTCAGCAATCTCAGTTCAGGATATATGCTTAAGTGATATGAAGTAAGTGTCTTGATGTGCTATCTGAAATCCCATGTTCATTGCAGCATCATTCACAACAGCTAAGATATCTGGATCTGCCTAAGTTTTCACTGACAGATGAATGAATAAAGAAATTGTGGTATATGGGCAGTGCCTGTAGTTCAAAGGAGTAGGGCGCCGGCCCCATATGCTGGAAGTGGTAGGTACAAACCCAGCCCCCAAAAACTGCAAAAAAAAAAAAAAAGACAGACAGAAATTGTGGTGTATGTATTTCAGTGGGATGTTATGCAGCCTTAAAAAGAAGAAAATCCTGTCGTTGGCAACAATATGAGTGAATCCTGAGATGATATAATGCTAAGTGAAATAAGATAGGCACATAAAAAATACTATATGATCTCACTTATATATGGAATCTAAAAAAGTCAAACTCATATAAGCAGAGATTAGAGTTATCAGAGGCTGGATGTTAGTGAAATGGGGAGATGTTCCCCAGAAGTTATTCACTTATGCAGGAGAAGTAAGTTTCAGTTATCAAGAATGAGACAGTTCTGGAGATCTAATGTACAGCATTTTGACCATAGTTAATAAAACTGACTTGTATACTTGAAATTTGCTAAGGGGATAGATTTTTGATGTCCTTAACCACAGGAAAAAATGGTAACTACATAAGGAGACAATGTTAAATATGTTAATTAGCCTAATTTGGTAATCATTTGACAACATATATGTATAAAAAAGCAGCATGCTGTACACCATAAATATATACAAGTTTTGTTTGCCAATTATACCTCAGTAAAGTTGGGGTGGGGAAGAAAATGTATGACCTACTTTTATTTGTGGCCCTTTACAGAAAAACTTTGCTGGCCTTTTGTATTTCAGAATCTTATCTGCTAAAATCTTAATGCTGCAGAGCTATCTACAATCAAGAAACCTTTTTCATGGCATAGACTTTTTATCAGAAATGGTAGAATGAAATGAGCTAATTATTACTTAATTGCTAAAGAAGTGTTTTTCAGTTTAATTATCTTGAGGATGCACAGTTATTGTTTGTTTGCTTCAGTTTTCTGTTTCTGGTCTTAAAAAGAAAGCAGGAGGCCTCCCCAGAAAGTAAAAGTGATTTTTAAAACAGAATAGCTCCCTCTAAAGCAGGGACCAGATTTTGTAGGCTGAGTCTCATTAAGATAATAAAAGAATTAGCTTTAATAGTTTTTAAACTGGCTCGGCGCCTGTGGCTCAATCGGCTAAGGCACCAGCCACATACACCTAAGGTGGCGGGTTCGAATCCCCAGCCCGGGTCTGCCAAACAACAATGATGGCTGCAACCAAAAAATGGCCGGGCGTTGCAGCGGGCGCCTGTGGTCCCAGCTACTTGGGAGGCAGAGGCAGGAGACTCGCTTGAGCCCAGGAGTTGGAGGTTGCTGTGAGCTGTGATGCCATGGCACTCTACCTAGGGGGATAGCTTGAGGCTCCGTCTCAAAAAAAAAAAATAGCTTTTAAACTGAGCACTATAAATAACAAGTGAATTTTATAGACCTATATATATTACATGCAAATGTGCAAATATTTTCTTAACCACAGAAATTAAAAGCTATTTAGAGAATTACCATGAGGTCTATTATTTCTAAAATTTTATATGAGAATCGTCCAATAAGTAATATGCAAAACAGAGACATACATGGCTGGGTATTTTCCAGATAGCCCCCATATGTCTTTTTTGGTTTGTTTGTTTGAGACAGAGTCTCAAGCTGTCACCCTAGGTAGAGTGTTATGATGTCACAGCTCACAGCAACTTCCAATTCTTGGGCTCAAGCAATCCTCTTACCTCAGTTTTACTATTTTTAGTAGAGATGGGGGTCTTACTCTTGCTCAGGCTGGTTGTGAACTCAAGCAATCCACCCACCTCGGCCTCCCAGAGTGCTAGGATGACAGGCATGAGCTGCTGCTCCTGGCTCAACTCTCATATGTCTTAACCTTCCTTTTCCCTACATGTATTGGTATCCATCGTGACATAACAAATTACTCCAAAACTTTACCACTGAAAACATCAATAAACATGTATTATTGGACACAGTTTTTGTGGGTGAAGAATTCAGGAATGTCCTTACTGAGTATTTCTGATTCAAAATTCCACATGAGGTTGTAATTAGGACGTCAGCTGCAGTTGAAGTCATCTGAAGACTTGACTGAGGCTAGAGGATCTAATTTTTTTTTCCAAAATAGTATGAGGGGAAAAGTGCTTTAGGTTACATGGGTTGCTTTTGTAGTGCTTGAGTCTCAGTGATAGGTGTGCCCATCACCCAAATAGTGTTCATTGTCTATTAAGTAGTTTTTGCCCCTCTCACCCCTCCCCCTTTCCTTGTTATTTGATTTCCACTGGGTTTTACTTCCTTCTGTGCACGTGTGCTCATAGGTTAGTTCCAATTTAATAGTGAGTCCAAGTGGTGTTTGTTTTTCCATTCATATATTTCACTTAGGATAATAGTATCTAGTTCCATCTGCATTTGATCCAATAATCCCATTATTGAGTATCTATCCAAAGGAAAAAAAGACTTTTCATCAAAAGACAGTGCTTGAATGTTTATTATAGCACAAACAATTCAAAATTGCACAACTGTGGAGGATCTACTTCTAAAGTAGTCTACTCACATGCCTGCCTTTCACTAACATGCTCCTTAAAATCCTACCAGCTTGCATATATTCATTACCTAGTTCTCAAGACACACCCACATTTTAGGTTTTTGTTATGGGACCATATCACTTTCAGGTGCCCAAATCTGTACTAGTTATCTACTGCTGTGCAAAGAAATTTAATTGAAAACTCAGGAGTTTAAAAAATAAACTTCACTAGCTTATATAGTTTCTATAGGTAGGGCATCTGGATGTAGCTTAGCTGGATGATTCTGGCTCAAGGTCCTTTATGAAGATGTTATCTAGGGCTGAAGTCATCAAAAGGTCTGGCTAGAGCATCAAAAGGTCTGGCTAGAGCTGGAGTACCAAATTCCAAAGTTGCTCATTCACATACATGACAGTATTCTCAAGATATGGTGGCTGGCTTCCCCAACAGCTAGTTATCAAAGAGAAAGGGCCAGACCGAAGTCATATGTCTTTTACTACCTACCCACATTTGGTCATTTTTGCAATGCTCTTGTTTACATGGGCCTTATTCAGTTTGGAAGTAAAAAAAATTGGAGGCTAAGGTCCTGGCAGGATTCAGAACCTCCTGACTAACGAGCCCTTGGGCTTTGAACAAACATCACAGGTAGCCAAGCAAGAGTCACTATGGGCTTTGGGTGAGAACAGGCTGGCTTCAGGTGTGATTTGATCCTAATGGTCATGATGGAGTACCCACATCATTCTTCCTCCAACTTCAGCAGCCCAGCATAAAGAGTAAGGGAGGAGAGTGAGGGTCTTTGCCCAGCAATCCATAATTTTCCCAAGTTCACCAAAAGACTACCACCAGGAGTCTGCCAGAGTCATTACTGAGTTTGGGGTACCACCCCCCAAATGCCAACATGGCTTCAATGACAAAAGACTTAGATCAAAGCTCTCAATTCCCCTAGGAGGATGTTCTCCAAACCCACACAGGTAAATACAAAAGATGTAAAGTCTCCATCTTTCTTTATGGCTGAATAGTATTCCAGGGTATACATATGCCATAGTTTATCTATTTATGAGTTGATGGGCACTTGGGTTGTTTCCATATCTTGGTGATTGTGAATTGAGCTCTGATAAATATTCTAGTGCAAATGTCCTAATATGAAACTAGCAGATATGCAACTACACACCAACATGAGAGAAAAAAAACAATCAAAATCAAGAAGTAGGGGAGGAGAGAGAAGGTTTGGTGAGCTCTTGCCTAACAGACACAATGTAGGGGTATATAGCACACCTCCTAGGTGAAGAACTCAACTATAACTTGGACTTTACCTAACAAATGCAAATAATGTAACCTGATTATATGTATTCTTACATTAATTTGAAATTAAAAAATACTCAATTTCCTTCTCAAGAAGCATGGATGGGTTTAAATAAGCCCACACTGCAAAGATTAAAATAAATAACTAGTTCTTCAATGCCCAGACATTGCTGAACATCCACAAGCATCAGGGACATCCAGGAAAATATGACTTCAACAGACTAACTAAATAGGGTACCAGTGACAAATCCTGGAGTAATGGAGATAGGTTACCTTCTAGCTAAAGAATTTTAAATAGCTGTCCTGAAGAATCTCAGTGAACTTCAAAACAACACAGAGGAATTCAGAAGTCTATCAAAAAAATTAACAAACAGGTTGAAATGATAAAAGAAAATCAAGGACAAATTCTGGAATATAGAGTTCGATGAACAAAGTAAGAAATTCTTCAGAGTTTCCCAACAGCAGAATAAAGAATTAGAGAGCTTGAAAACAGGCTATTTGAAAATACATGGCCAGAAGAGAAAAAATAAAAAAGTGAAACTGAATAAAGCATGCCCACAAGATCTAGGAGATAGCCTGAAAGGTACAAATCTAAGAGATATTGGCCTTAAAAAAAGAGGTAAACATACAGATAGGCATAGAAAATTTATTTAAAAAAATAACAGCAGAGACCCTTCCAAGCCTACAAAAAGATACTGATATTCAGGTATATGAAGGTCATAGAACACCAAGCAGAGCTAATCCAAACAAGACTACCTTAATGTATTTAATAATCAAGCTCCTAAAGGTCACTGATAAAGGCAAGATCCTAAAGGAAGTAAGAAAATATGAAAAATAATAACATCTAAAGAAGCTCCAATATGTGTGGCAGCAGACTTAGTGGAAAGCTTATAGACTAGAAGAGAATGGTATATTCAAAATGCTGAAGGAAAAAACCCTTAAACCTAGAATATTATATCCTGCAAAAATATCCTTCAAACATGAAGGATAAGTAAAGACTTTCATAGACAAACAAAAGATGAGGGATTTCATCAACACCAGACCTATCCTATAAAAATGCTAAAGAAGAGTTCTTCGATATGAAAGAAAAAGCCACTAATAACCAATAAGAAATCATCTGAATGTATACAATTCATTGGTAACAGTAAGTATACAAATACAGAATTCTCTATTGCCATAATTGCATTGCATAAACCACTTATATCTTGAGTAAAAAGCCTAAAAGACAATCCTGCCAAAAATAACTATAACTTTTTGAAAGATAAGTGGGAAGGTAGAGTTAAAAAATAGAATTTCTCTTAAATTTCTCTTTGCTTATTTATTTATAGGTAAAGTTGTCATGTGCTTACAATAATTAGTTATAAAATGGTTTTTGCAAGCCTCATGGTAACCTCAAGTCAAAATACCTATAACGGATAGACAAAATTAACAATAATAAGAATTTCTAGAAACAAATGAAAACATAACATATCAAAACCTATGAGACACAGAAAAAAGAATAAGAAGAGAGTTTATAGCAGTAAGTGCCTACTCCAAAAAAGTAGAAAAAATTCAATAGACAACATAATGGTGCAACTCAAAGAACTAAAAGAAGAGCAAACCAAACCAAAAATTAGGAGAAAAAATAATGAGGATCAAAGTAGACATAAAATAAATTGAAACAAAAATGCAAAACATCAACAAAATAAAAAGTTGATTTTTAAAAAAGATAAATAAAACAGACATACTGTTTTCCATACTAAGATAAAAAGAGAGAAGACGCAAATAAATAACATCAGAGATGAACAAGGAGGCATTACAATTGATATTGCAGAAATCTAAGGGATTGTTAAAGACTACTAAAAGCAACCTTATGCCAATAAATTTGAAGAACTTAGAATAAATGGACAAATTCCTAGACACATACAACCCATCAAAATTGAACCCCAGGAAGAAATCCAAAACCCAAATAAACCAATAACAAGTTAAAAAAAAAAAAAAGAAAGAAACAGTAATAAAACTCTCCCATGAGTATGAATCCCAGGACCCATTGGCTTCACAACTGAATTCTACCAAGCATTTAAAGAAGAATTAATACCAATCCTACTAAAATTAATGCAGAAAAGTGAGGAAGATTAAGTACTCCCAAATTCACTCTATGAGGCCTGTACCATTCTGATACACAAACCAGACAAAGACAGAAAAACAAAGATAAAAAGAGAAAACTAAAGGCCAATATCTCTGATGAATATAGATAGAAAAAAAATTTTTTTTGCAGTTTTTTTTTGGCTGGGGCTGGGTTAGAACCCACCACCTCCAGCATATGGGGCCAGCGCCCTACTCCTTGACCTACAGGTGCCACCCGATAGAAAAATCTTTCATTAAATACTAGCAAACTGAATTAAACAATACATTAAAACAATTATTCATGATTATAAAGTGGGATTCATCCCAGGCATGGAGGGATTGTTCAACATACACAAATCAATCAATGTGCTACATCATATAAAAAGAACAAAGGACAAAAACCATATAATCATTTCAATGGGTGCTAGAAAAGCATTCAATAAAATTCAACATTCCTGGCTCGGTGCCTGTGGCTCAAGTGGCTAAGGCGCCAGCCACATACACCTAAGGTGGCGGGTTCGAATCCAGCCCGGGCCCGCCAAAACAACAATGACGGCTGCAACCAAAAAGTAGCCGGGCATTGTGGCAGGCACCTGTGGTCTCAGCTACTTGGGAGGTAGAGGCAGGAGACTCGCTTGAGCCCGGGAGTTGGAGGTTGCTGTGAGCTGTGATGCCACAGCACTCTACCCAGGAGTATAGCTTGAGGCTCTGCCTCAAAAAAAAAAAAAAAAATTCAACATTCCTTCATGATAAAAAGGCTCAAAACACTGGGTATACCAGGAAATTACCTCAACACAATACCAGCCACATATGACACAGCAACAACTAGTATCATACTGAATATGGAAAAATGAAA